>SNQJ01S0001394.1:81156-115216 GCA_010110895.2 Picea sitchensis
GGTGAAAGTAGTCAAAGTGGTTGCAAAGAAGAAATTATTTAAATAATAAAGTGAAGGGATGAGTGTACTATAAGTCAAAGTGGATACAAAATAAATTATTTAAATAATAAAGTTAATGGATAAATTACTAAGTGGACAAGTGGGTAGAAGTGGGTTAGCCCTAAAATAAGGAAAGTGGGTTAAGATGGTTAGAAGGTAACCCCTTCAGGAAGCTACATGAAAGTATAAATAAGAGGCAAGGGTCTCTCATTTTTAATTAAACTTGACAATATTGAATATATACAAGTGACTGAGGTAACCAAAGGATATCTAAGCCAAATTTCAGAGGGAAGGTGAAGTAAACAAGGCCGAAATTCAAGGGAGGATAAATTATTTTGATGATGCTTTCTAAGGTATGTTATTTACAGGTCATCTCACCATTTTCGCCATAACGTTTTTTTATAGAATGATTCAGACCATGAAATTGGAAGGCCATTGAGGAAACATATCCAAGTATCTTTGATAAAAATTTCATCTTGTGGGTCGTTGTATTTTTGGAGTTACACTCTGTGGAAAATAGGGTTTGTGGCTAGTCCTGAAACTAGCCTAAAATAGGTGTTTCAGGTACAAACGTCATAAATTATTCATAATAGATCCAAATTCCATAATACTAAATTTCTTGGTTAGAGTACAGTCTATAGTATTATGTGTACAATTTTCAGATCCATACAACAAATATTTTTTGCGGGGCATGCTCTACAAGTTTGCTCTCTAGAATAAGCCAGAATTCAACAAGGTATGCCATTTTTGCTATAAATCCTTTTCTGAGAGGTTCCAAGAAGTGAAAATTGGAGGAATTGCATAAACAAAATTGAAGAACAATGTGTACTATTTTCATATCTTTATTCATTACAGGTACATATTTACGATTATTCCAAGTTAGGGTTGTTGACTAATCCAAAATTAGTCACGTGAGACTAAAGTAAAGTTTGATGACAATGCTAGTCTCTTGTTGTTAAAGTTAAGGAAGGTTGTAGGTAAGTGATAATATATACCAGGTCTATTAAATAGTTACAAATCAGATTTGGATGATGAAATTGATGAGGGATTTTGGTTGAGGTACATGTTGGGTACATGGTTGAGACAAGTAGTTGATGAGTTGGCACATACATGAGGTGTATAGTTGATGATGTTGGTACATATTGATGATTCATAGTTTATGTGTATTTGATGCATTATTGGTACATATTTGGTGTGTGGTTGATGCACTCGTTGATGGTACAGGTTGAGGTATAGTTTGGTGCATGTTTGATGCACTTGTTTATGGTACAGAAATTATAGGTTGTTTGGTACAAGTTGTTACAGGTTGGTTGGCTGCTGGTCAATGGTACAGGCTTACAACAGTATATCTCACAGTGATAGTGTGACAGTGGTTCCATCATTCTACTTCTACATTAGGATAGTTGGACGAGGCAAGGATAGGTGGTTGTAGCCACCTTCTGGTTGTAGTCAGAGAACATAGGGGGTTGTAGCCAAAGATTTGGGGAGTTGGAGCTTCCTTCAGGTTGTAGCCTGAGAAACTAGGGGGTTGGAGCCTCCTTCTAATTGCAGCTAGAAAAAAAAGGAATTTGGCACTTCCAATGAATGTAATTATTAAATACATATAATAAAAATCATTACGTGGTTTTCTCCCACTTTGGGTTTCCATGTAAAAACACTGGTGTATTGTGTATGTGTATGATTTCTCATTTTTTCATTGTTTATTTATTTTGCAACTATTGGATGATAATGATACATTGATATAACACTTGCATTTTGTGGTTAAAGAGGATTATTTCTCTATTATTGATTCACCCCCCCTCTTAGTAATCAAACTATTGGTATCAGAGCCGGTTCCTTCAAGAATCAGTTTAACCACTAAAAGGTAGATCATGGAGAGAAAAAACATGTATAAACATGGAATACCACAGTTTGATGGACATAAGTATGCATTCTAGAGCAGAAGCATGAAAACATGTATACAGGCATAGGGATTTTAAATTTGGCAATCTATAGTAGATGGATACAAAGAGCCAACAGTTCCTCCAACAAGTGAAAGAGAAATAAAACTCAGTCAAAATAATTCCAAAGCCACAAATTCACTTTTGAATGGTCTTGGTGAATCGGTATACACAAAAGTTATGCATTGTAAATCCACTAAATATATTTGGGACAAACTTCAAAATATTTATGAAGGAGATTCAAAATTTAAAGCAACAAAGATTCAAACTTACAGTGGTCATTTCGAACCACTAAAGATGAAGGAAGATGAGAATATTGCAGCTCACTTATTACGAGTCGATGAAACAGTAAATGAAATCATAGGATTGGGAGAAGAAATTAAAGAATCTGTAATTGTTCAAAAGGTACTAAGATCTCTTCTTATGATATTTTATCCTAAGATATCAACACTAGAAGAAAGAGAAGATATAGACTCAATAAGCATGGATGAACTACATGGAATCTTCACAACATATGAAATGAGAACTGAATAGGAAAATCTAGATATAAAAGAAGCAACTTTCAAAGCATCCAAAAGGTCAAAGAAAAGGGGAAAGATGTTATGAGGGAAAAAATATCTATGGCCAAGGGTAAACCACAACAAATAGGTATGACTGGAGAAATCAACTCGATTCCATTGTATGCTATATAAACTAATGTGAAATATAAGAAAGAGGCCTACCTAGATCCAACGTTCGATGATGTTCCACCATTGAGCACTTCGACCCAAATCTTTATACTTGCAACAAGTTCTCAACAAACAACATAGCAAGTACATGGTGATAGTATAAAGGGGTTAGCACATTAGATAACATAATCCATTAATAAACATTACAAACATGCCCATGGATAATAATCATATATTTGCACGATACCAATAAGACGGGAAAGGAGTATTTATATTAATAATTGATCCGCAGAAGTGACAACATTAAAAACTTCTATGTCGGCATGGTTTGAAACCAAGGAACCAAGTTCCTTCCAATTGGGCCTCCACCACTTCAATCCTCCACCAAAGGCAATCTCATAGGAGAGAGACAATGAGGTTATCTCCACAATAGGGAAAGAGGTTGGGGGTTGAACACTGTGTTTAGACTTGAGGGACAAAGGGATGTAGACTCAATATGAAGTAATTTCTCCAGAGTAACTTTTCTCTCAAAGTTGAATGCTTTATCCTCTTTTCCATAGCTCAGAATTGTGTTTTTATAGTCTCCAAAATGCAACTGAAGGGTCGAGTCGAAATGTTTTCAATATGTTGAAGGCCAAGGATCAGAGATCTCTTGTCGTGACATGGAAACCCAAATCCATTTTTGTATTTTATGGCACAAATCTTGATGTACACGAGCTGTAGTGGAGCAGCCTGCATATACGCATGTTGTATAGTAGATAAGGTGCATATATGTGGAAAAATGTGAATTTTTTTCTCTGGATTCATCAAAAAGGGATGACAAGTCTGCATAGGGAAATGGAAAAAGGCCCTATGTGCAAGATAGCAATGGTGGGGAAAATATTTCTATAATAGATGCCCCCTAATGTGTGAGATTAGAGGAGTATCTTCGAAGGCTAAAATACATTATATTCTCAGGATCCAATTATATTCTACCACTACCACCAAATGGAGTGGTAGAGAACCAAATGGATGAACTCATTTTCTCATTATATTCTGTACTGACTATGCATACATGGCTGCCAAGAATACAATGCATATCCATGTGGAAAATATATCAAATGAGTTTTTGTGGCCATGAATAGGCAAATACAAATGTGGTTATATGCCAAAAGTTGTCATAGTCATGAACAAGGCCTAGTGAAACCAGTCTCAAAATCAATCTGAAGATGTTTGTATACTAGGGAGTACAATCTGATCTCCCATGATCACTGAAGTTGAATAGGTGTTGGTCCAATGAAAGGGAAGAAACAACTTAGGAAAGATTCAACCACATAGTGATGTCTTCCAGTCTTCTACACTATCTGCCAATGGTGCAAGTCTACATCATGTGAATAAAGGAGTTGAGGTTGAACATAATGAGACATCGTTTGATTACAGGTCATTGAGGTATACCGTTAAAAAGCATGAGATGGCCTACCAATAATGAAAGTAGGTATCAAGGCATCGAGTACATTCCTACAAGTGTGAATAAAGGAAGTGGTGTTGAACACTTGATAAATCCATTAATCAGGAGACATTGATGTATTCCCATATGTCAATGGCGAGAGATCTTACCACTAATGAATGAAACCCTCAAGGTACTCATAAAAATCTAGGTCCCATATCCAAAATAAATGAGTTGAAGTCGATGGAAAGATACCCACTGAAAGGAGAGCACTAAGGAATCTCTCATCAATCAACACGAGGAACAAAGAAGGAGCTTCATGATTTGGTGGATATTGGACAAATAACATGTTCATGAACCAACAACCCTATGTGTCTTTCACCTGTACCAAATGCAAACGGTATACAAAAAAGACCCTCTGAATAGCAGCCAATGATGAAAATTGTTGACAAAGATGAGGAAACCACCAATAAGGATAATGGCATCCAAGACACTGCATGAATCCCAAAGTGTGAATAGATGTCTTGTCATCGAACATAAGGGAAACCACCCAGTCAGGGACCAATGATGAAATGTTGATTGATGGGTTCAAGGTGACCTACCGATGATGCAAGTAGGGACATGGTGCATGATAATACTATAGTATCATGTGATTTTGTGACAAACTGAGGGTATGGCCGACATGCAAAGTCAATATTTATGAGGAGTGGCTGACACGAGTTGATAGACTTCCTTTGAACAAGATCATGAGACATATGGTGGACTCCGATAACATAGACTCAATGATGTGACTATTAGATGCAGGAGGCATCAATAACATTCTCTATAGGAACTGGAAGAGTAAACAATCGATAGAGAAAACTATGTAACAAGATCAACTTCCTAAGGCCATGCTAAAACATAAATTATGATAACACAAGGACTCAATAATTTTGTGCTATGTTCAAAGGCGACACAACTGCTGCCAATTATAATATAGTACTCCCTTCCCGCCCATCATTTTTTGTTTTTTCATAACAAATTAATGCTATGATACAGAGGAGGAAATGAGTGTCACGAGTAAGAAAAAATAGAAGTGGAACGTACCTATGCTCAATGCAAGGAAATGCATGTGGGAGATGGACACTCGGGGTGATGTTCCCTCCAGGGTATAGGGTGTTAAATTGTGAAGGATATAAACAAGGCTCTTCTTGGTTGAGGATGCAAAAACTGCTTAGGCAACGATTTATAACACAAAGCGAGTACCAAATAAAGGCTCAATACTACAATCAAGGGAATGATATGCAATCACAACTTAATTCCAAAAAATATCCTTTTTTATGTCTTGCAGTCTACTTGGTGTGAAAAGGGGGTAAGCTTGTGCCAAATAGACATCTTTTCAAATCCAATCTACGAGTGTGAAAAAGACAAGTTCACTCGACAATATTTTATTTTTGATAACCAGTCGGAAAAGAGATTAACTAAGACTGATGACCTTTCAAATCCAATTTAACGAGGGTGAAAGGGACAAATCACTCAACAATCTTTTTGGTTTTTAGATGAGTCGGAAAAGAGCTTAACTAAGACTCATTTTTGGGAGTCTGCGGGGAATAAGGTCGCATGTGCATGAATAAGAAATGAGGCTCTTCATAAATTCATGTATTGAATTATAATGGAATCCCAGTCCTAAGGAAAAACTTGGCATGGGCACCAAATGACAAAAATGATCTAACTAGGGCACCCATGTTTGGTAAGTATCTACCATTTATTAGTGACACTATTTATAGAAGATGGCAGGTTTTGTGTCGCAACAAATGGGTTCCTTCCTAAGGCATAAAAGTTGGTAGTCGAAGGATAATGAAAAAATGCACGATGGAGTGGATACCTATCCTATATACTAGGTTATGAAAATACATGCCCGAGTTGACGAACGACCAATCATGACATTGAAATCCTCAATAAAACTGAGTCAAAACTACAAAAAACCAGCTCAAAACCACTCTTGAATTATTCCATTAGGTGAAAAAATAGCATGAAACTATATAAAGTGGGTAAAAATAGCTTATAAATAGTAATAAAATTGAAAATTACTGTATCATTTTGATTTTGACCCAAATAGTGCAATTTGGACCAAAATACCTTCAAGATTTTGTTAGCGTCAGAAGTCACTCCTGGATTGCTTGCAGGAGCAGAGCCCAACGCCCATCAGTTTTATGTCACGATTAGTTTAATAGGGTGATCATATGGGTAAAGACTCGAGAAAATATAGTTTTAACTCAGGAAACTGGACCTGGTGTGTAGAAAACAAGGGAGGTCTTGATCCAACTTCTGTCAGTAAATTGATTTAAGGGTGGTAGAAGGAAGACTTGTGAGAAGGGAGAGGAAGAATGCCTCGGGACACATGCCTTCAGAAGCTTGAGGACGAAAAACTCGGAAGCCAAGATCCTCTTTTTATAGATATTCAAGGAGCTGAGGGGTGACTCGACTGAATCCTTCAATTCCAAGTCGTTTCAGCGTTGAGAACATCACAAGAACCGATCAGAAACAATGTGACTATTACAGTGGTCCAACCTACATCATCCTATAATAGCCACAACTTGACTGGATCCTCCAATTCTGAGTTGTTCTAACACAGTATACAAAGAGATGGAAAAGAAGCTGACATCCATAAAGTAAGAAGTCTCAAATGCCTTATACATTAACCAGAGCGACCAGCGCTTCATCAAAACTTTACAATCGGGAGCTTTTCTCAACCATCGATCCTTTTCAAAATACAAAAACTGAGTCTATATACCCAGGAAAATTCACCTCACAGAGGCATGTCCAATCATCCAAATCTCGGTGTCCCTTCAGTCGAACTCGTACTGATATCTTTCTTTAAGCGCCATCTTAACTACGCATGGCTTTTGCAAGGAAGGTAGCTGAGACATTAAGTGTTGGGCTAGCGTGTGCAGAATTCTCTGTTGAGTCGAGGACTTCAGCATGGGTTCTTTGAGAAAATCAATACACAGGACCTCTTCAGGAAGACGGCTTGCCAGACCCTCCATCCCCTCACTTAATGAACGAAAGGAGGTTTCAACCACTCGCTCTTGCCGTCATTTACTCCAGGTGAGAAACAGGATGGAGATTGGATCTGATGGCGCCTGGAGATCGCAACGATCCCCTCTGTAACTGAACTTGGTTCCTTGGCCTTCTTTATATAGCTCCTTCCTTCCTCCAAGTGACCACGGACTGTGATCACGTGCCTATTCCCAAGGCGCTTTTCGGCGTTCACGAATATGAAGGGGTTGATCATTGCTGATTGAAATCGTGATGAGCGATATGCCGAGACGATTTAATCTGGCACCACGCATCCCTCTAAATATGACGACTCTTAAATCTCCTGACGATACCGTGGGCCCGAGTCTGGGACTCTCCTGGCACCTCACGCATCGGAATATAACGAAGTTGCTCTTTGTGTCTTGGAGTCACAATGGGCGAAACACCGAGATGGCTCAATTTGCTGCCAGGTGTTCCCTTTAGATGTTTGGCTGAAAATACTTCGTGATGTTGTGGGCCCCAGTTTCAACACTTTCGGCGCTGTCGAGGTTCGGGGTTTTGCGATGTTCAAAGATATAAAACCTTCACCCTTTGCACTCGCAACTGCTGAAAAGCCGACGTGACCGGATCTCATGCCACGTGTCCTTTAAGATGAGCGACTATCATTCATTCCTAAACATGCTATGGGCGCTATCCATTTCACTAATCTTAGCACAGCTTGGTTGATCGCGATTTCCCACCCACCGCTAATCTGATTCTTTGGATCCATCCTGAACATTGAAATCAGAGCGCTCATTCGCTTGACCTGGGCCCGAAATGGATTTCTTCCTCATGCTACACTTGGGAGCTTCTCGTGCAACCTGCAGACCCGGATATCCCTATGCCGAAGATAAGTAATGTTTCTAACATTAGGATCCACGAGGGATAGAGTCGTCCCTGTGATGATCTAAGGACTCATTTTGCAGTTCCAGTGCCTTGTTGTTGGGCTATGGAGTCATTATTAAGATGAAAAATAAAAACTAAATGAACAAAGAAACAAAGGACAATATCTACAAACAAAGGAGCCATCTGAGACTCAAACAAAACATTTCTTCACAAAATGCCCATTCACTGGGCTGCTGAAAACTTATTCACCTTCCAAATCTCGTAACCTATACGTGTTATTTGAGAAAGTCTCAGAGATTTTGAAAGGCCCGATCCATAGGGCTTCAAATTTGTTGTGTTTTCCCTTATATTTCTTAGGAGCATCTCATTTCAGCACCAGGTCTCCTATCTGGAACCTCTCCTTCTTGGCCTTCTTATCGAAAACCTGCTTGATCTTTTGCTGATGGTCCTGAATTCTATCCATTGTCTGCTCCCTAGCCTGTTGGACCTCCACTAGTTGATGGATCCTTCTGATCATGTCATCGGGCTCCTCCTGATGGTCTTGGAGGAATTTTTCTACAGGAATGGCTAAATGAGAAGGGAAAACAATCTCCACCCCATAGACTAATTGGAAAGGAGAGACACGGAAAGATCTCTTTGTGGTCACTCGGTAGGCCCATAGAGCAAATTTTAATCTGGAATGCCAGGCCTTCTTGTTGTCTTCCAACAGCCTTTTTCTGATCCTTATCAGGATTTTGTTGGAGGATTCTGCTAAACCATTTCCCTGTGGATAATATGGGGTGGAGTGAATCAGTTTGATCCCGAACTGTTCACAGAACTTGGCTAGTGGCTCAGACCCGAAAGCGGCTGCATTATTAGTGACAATCTTATTTGGGCAGCCGAACCTTGTGATGAGGTCCTCAATCCAATGATTACCTTGTGGGAAGCACTCCTGGTGGGGATAGCTTCAATCCACTTGGTAAAGAAATCTGTAGCAGTCAGGATCCACCTGTGCTGCCCACTGGAAGCAGGGTGAATTTCTCTAATGAAATCTAGGCCCCACTATTGGAAAGGTCCTAAAACCACCACCGGATGTAATGGAAGAGACTTGAGTTGCTGCTTTCCTGCAAATTTTTGACATTTGATGCAGGCTCTGACCCTTTTGCAGACGTCAGTGAACACGGTAGGCCAGTAGTATCCAGCCCTGAGGATTTTGTGGGTTGTGGCTTTCCAGAAATGGTGCCCTCCGCACAGGCCGCTATGAAATTCAGCCATGATCATTTTGGCATCTTGTGGACTCATGCATTTTAAAAGAACCCCTAGGGGGTCTTTCCAATATAAAATTTGATCGATAAGGCAGTATCTGACTGCCTTGAGCTTCAGAGCTCTTGCTTTGTTTCTTTGCAAGCCGTCTGGAGGCTGCAGCTCTTGCACAAAGTATATGACATCCTTATACCAAGGACATCGAGCTAATGTGGGCTCTCTTCGAGGGTCCATTTCAGACAACCGACTTTGTGGGATTTCTGAGCATTCGCTTATGAAACTTATCCCCAGGGCTTGGTAGTTTTCTTCAGCCAACAACTTGTCTAAACCTTGACCTTTGATCAATTTGGTGGGCCTTATTTCCAAGTCGAATTCTAGAATTTTGGCTATCCATTTACTCCTTCTCTCGTCTATGTCAGGCTGAATAAGAATGTCTTTAACAACATCCAAGGGGACATAGGCGATGATTTTTTACTGCAGGACGTAGATTCTGAATGCTTTGATAGCCTTTACCAGAGCATAGGCCTTCTTATCCATACTGTCATATCTGACTTCGACATCCCTCAATGCTTGGCTGAAATATGCAATAGGCTGCTCTAGCCCATCCTTTCTTTTCTGTAATAAAGCAACAGCCACCGTGTCAAGTGAGGCAAAGGAGAAAATAAGGAAATCCTTTGAGTAGTCGAGACTGATAAGCACAGGAGCTTCAGTCAACGCTTTCTTTATTTTCTCAAAGGAATGTCACGATTGAGAAGTCCAATTTACTTCATTTCCTTTCCTCAACATGGTTTTTATAAGCTTTACCCCCTCAGCAAAGTTAGGCAAAAACCACCTCAAAAAATTAATCTTACCAAGGAAAGATTGGACCTCCTTATTGGACCTCGGGATTGATAGTGCTTGTATTGCCTCAACTCTGGTAGGGTCAATCCTGAATCCTTCCGTCGATGCTATGTGGCCTAATAATTTTCCCTCCTACATGGAGAATGAAGACTTCTCGGGATTTAATGAAATGCCGAAACTCCTGCATTTCAGAAAAACCTTCCTGAGATGACAATGGTGTTCTTTATCAGATTTTGAAAACACTGTGATGTCATCCAGGTAGACGACCACAAATTTATCCTTTTCTCCAATAAAATCTATGTCCATGGCACGCTAAAACATTTCCCCTACATTCATTAATACAAACGGCATCTTGGCGTACATGAATGTGCCCCATGGAGTGGTAAATGTCATCTTTTCTCTGTCCTCAGGAAGAATAGAGACTTGATTGTAGCCAGAGAAACCATCAATCATGGACATCTTGGAAGCTCCTGTTACCCTCTGCAGTATATGTTCCATCTTTGGTAAGGGGTAGTTATCTTTTCGTGAGCTCCTGTTCAGGTTTATGAAGTCTACACAGAGCCGGATCTCTCCACTCTTTTTCCTTACCGGCACCAAGTTGGCCACCCACTCTGAATATATCAGCGGTACAATGATCTGAGATTGAAGAAGCTTCTTCACTTCCCTCTCCATGATAGGCAGCAGCATAGGATTGATCTGTCTCAGCTTCTGCCTAAATGGCTTTGCATCTTATTTTAATGGGATTTTACGCTCGATGACAGAAATGTCATATGTTTTGAGATCTTCGTATGTCTAGGCGAAAAAATCTGCAAATTCCCTCAAAATTCCAATGTATTCAGACCTCTGTTCCTTTGTCAGACTTCTTGACAATTTGACATACTTGGGCTCACTCTCGATCCCAATGTTGCACTGAATAGTACCAGCGTCCTCCTCCGAGACTTCTCCTTTTAATGACACATCATTTCTATCAAAAATCCTTTCCAAAGGAACCATTCCTCTGGGAATATGGTTGCTGGGCAGCTGTACAATTTCATGCTCTGCAATCTTATTCAGAAGATTACCCCTATCGGGCTCTTCCTCTGAGACGACGTCTTGGTCAATGTGCATTTCTAAAAATTTCTTGACGGTCTCCAAGAACCTCTTGACCTCGAGATCATCCTCGAATACCTTCCAATGTTTGACGTTGTCAGGTATGGAGGGCTTGTATTTTACCTCTACATCATATCTGAATTTGGGTGGCAAGGGTACTTTGAAATTGCTAGCCGATGTAGCCAAGGAATCTGCCAAGGTTTTCTCCTCTCTTGGGATGAAAGAAATATTAAATGCTGAGAAGAAACTGTCAATAAGATCCCAAACCTCATTCTCGTAACTCCTGAGTCAAGGATTCTTAGCCTGATAAGCGTTCCTCATCTACTAAACCACCAACTCTGCATCTGCAAAAACTGCTACTTCCTGAATTCCCATTTCCTTTGCGGCTCTTAATCCCAAGATGAGATATTTATACTCTGCCACATTGTTGGTAGTTTCAAATTCTAATTTGTATGACAGAGATATGGTTTCCTGAGAAGGTGACGCGAAAACCACCCCAGCTCCAATGCCTTCCTTGGAAGAGGCTCCATCAAAGAACATTTTCCAGATGGGGGTGATAGGGGGAGGAAATTCAGGGGAAATGGTGGGTTGCATTCTGAGTTTAAGAGGAGGTTTGGGAGCATTGGTGAGTTGTAGCACACTGGATCCTAAATCAGTGTCTAAGGAAAAAATGGGATGGTTGGTAGGGTTGGCCTCATCGCTGATTATATAGGCCAGTTGGGCTTCCCTGTATAGTCTTCTATGCTCTCCACCAAACACTGGGATAATAGCATATGTGAGGTCCATCTGCAAGGTTCCCCCTAGTATTTTTATCCAAGATCTTGATAAAAAAATACCGAAATTTGTGGGGACATCAGCCACTACAATATCCATGACCACACTTTTCATGGGCAACTGAAACAAGGTCACGACCAGGTCTTTGATAACTCCTAGACACTGAAATTTCCTGGAGTCAAAGGAATAGAGGTCATGGTAGGCTCGGGTGACTTCTAACCCTGATTCCTTCATAACAGTTTTGGGCATGAGGTTGTGAGAAGCCCCTGAATCCATCAAGCAATTGTGCAGTACCTTATCAGGTATGTTCAAGGAAGTGTAGAAGGGAGGGGATGAGTCATTCCTGTCTTCTACCATAGGACCTAGGATAACTGCAAGCTTTTCATCTTGTAAATTGATGGAGTCTATCGAAAGGCATGGGGTCTCAGACTGCAGAAGTTCAGAGAAGCATTTCTTGAACCCTTCATGTTTAATTAATTCAGTTAGAGGCACCGGGATCTTGATCTTTTGAATCTCATGCTCGAAATTAAAGGAGGATGCAAGCTTCAGAATTTCTCTTATTTCAGGAGCATGACTCTAGAATATGTGAGAGGGGGGTTGGTGTTTCTTACCTCTGTGACTGTCGGCCATTTCATTAGCAGGATTCTCTGCTCCCCACTCAGGAATATCAGGTGCTACTGTCCTCTTGTTAGACCTCAGATCATATCTGCCTTGGTTTCCACTAGCCTTGTCACCTTTTCTTAGTTCATTTAGCTAACTGTCCATGAGGGACTCCTCATATGCTGATTAGGTGAGATGAGGAAAAGGAGGAGTGTCTCCGAAGAAATGGATTTCAGGATCTAGCTCATCTGTTTCCCCTTCTTCTTCCTCAGCCACAAAATTGTTTTGAAAAGGGGCCTGAATTTTCTGGTCATCTCTATCTCTTTGCATCATCGGGGGAGAAATATTGTTTGGCCTCCGAAAACCTCCTTTTTTTTCGGTGCTCTGAGGGCCCTTGTATTCTTGCCTCCTCTCTACCTTCATTCTTTCCATCTCTGTAGACAGAGACTTCACCATCTTGGTCAGTTCATCTACTTGAAGGTGGGGCACCGATGGGCCAGAAGTTGAGGCTTCGGATTTTCCCTTTCTCCTGCCCGCGTCAGCTTCGTTCCTCAATATATCGGCTACTAATACATTGGATTCCACTTCTATGGCTGCATATTTCATTTGAGCTAAGGAGGCGTCTCTTCTTTCTCTCAATAAAAGACAGAAATCGGGGCCAAACGCACTAGTATAGGACATCTTGGCCGAGGCTTCTAATGGCTTTATTTCATCAGGAATCTTATTGTACATCTTATTGAATATTTTGGAGAAGTCAGAGATAGACTCTCCTTCCATCTTATTCAATGACCCGAACTCAGTCATATAATACATGAAATCCTTCTTATCTCCCCACTGCCTCAGGAAAGCATTATCTAGGGCTTCAATTCCAACAATAGATCCGAGAGCTAATCCTCTCAACCATTTCCTTACCTCACCATCCAGGCTCTAGACAAAAACCCTCATCCAGACATCTTCATCTCCAATGTTCAGGTTGTCTGCATAACTGTAGAAAGTAGTCAGGTGTTATTCCGCAGTTATGTCCCCTTCCCCGGTGAACTTGCGCATATATTTCAAGTAATCTCCAGCAAGGAAAGGATTCATGGGATGAGGTAAGATCAAGGGAGCATACCTAGCACCAACTATGGCATCCATTCTATTCAGAGGGGGATTAGCACCAGCCATAGGAATATTAAGTGGAGGAGAATTTGGAGGAGAAGGAGTTCGCAAAGGGGTTACTAAGAATGAGTCTCTAAGTGGAGTGGGAAACAAGAGGGGATTTAAGGAGAAGGCTAATGAGCTCAAGTCAGTGAGTGATCCTATTTACACAGGAGTGGTTGAACTAGGCGTAGGGAAATCCTCTGCGATCCTGGGTCTACGCCAGGGTACATCTTTAGGGGAGAGGGGATTGACAAAGTCTTTTCCCTGCGGTCCCAGACCAGGAGAGGAAAACTCGACAGGAACACTCCCAAAATTTAGGAAATAGGAAACTACAGAAATAGGCCTGTCGGGAAACTGAGGAGGAGAAAAAGGAGCTCCCACAAAAGGATATGGTGGATTACCTAGTTTGGTGATGGATGCTTCTTCTTTAGAGGCCTTTCCCTTTCTAAGCACCGCCTCTAGATCTGTTTCAGGCGTAGCTAGAGGCAGATATGGATGAGACCATGTATGCCTTCCTCTGAAAGCCACAATTAAAAAGGCAGGTCCGCCACAGTGGAGTCATCACAATGGAGTCACCAGGTGCATATTAGCAATCCTGAAAGGATCCAATAATCCAATGCACCTTCGGATTCAGAGGCTCAATGTCGTTCTACCCAGGGAAAATCTTCAATTTCGTCCCCGACAATGGCGCCATAAATGTTAGCAACAGAAGTCACTCCTGGATTTCTTGCAAGATCAGAGCCCAACGCCCATTAGTTTTATGTCACGATTAGTTTGATGGGGTGATCAAATGGGTAGAGACTCGAGAAAATATAGTTTTAACTTAGGAAACTGGGCCTGGTGTGTAGAAAACAAGGGAGGTCTTCATCCAACTTCTATCAGTAAATTGATTTAAGGGTGGTAGAAGGAATACTTGTGAGAAGGGAGAGGAAGACTGCCTTGGGCAACATGCCTTCGGAAGCTTGAGGAAAAAAAAATCAGAAGCCAACATCCTCTTGGTCCAGAGCTTCAAGGAGCTGAGGGGTGACTTGACTAAATCCTTCAATTCCAAGTCATTTCAGCGCTGAGAACATCACAAGAACTGATCAAAAAAAATGTGACTATTACAGTGATCCAACCTACACCATCCTATAACAGCCACAACTCGACTGGATCCTCCAATTTCGAGTTGTTCTAACACAGTATACAAAGAGATGGAAAAGAAGTTGACATCCATAAAGTAAGAAGTCTCAAATGCCTTATACATTAACCAGAGCGACCAACGCTTCATCAAAACTTTACAATCGGGAGCTTTGATCAACCATCGATCCTTTTCAAAATACAAAAACTGAGTCTATATACCCAGGAAAATTCACCTCACAGAGGCGTGTCCAGCCATCCAAAGCAAGGTGTCCCTTCAGTCGAACTCGTACTGCCATCTTTCTTTAAGCGTCATCTTAACTACGCATGGCTCCTGCAAGGAAGGTAGTTGAGCCATTAAGTGTTGGGCTAGCGTGTGAAGACTACTGTGTTGAGTCGAGGACTTCGGCATGGTTTCTTTGAGAAAATCGATACACAGGACCTCTTCGGGCAGATGACTTGCCAGACCCTCCATCCCCTCACTTAATGAATGAAAGGAGGTTTCAACCACAAG
Organism: Picea sitchensis; assembly: GCA_010110895.2. Taxonomy (NCBI): domain Eukaryota; kingdom Viridiplantae; phylum Streptophyta; class Pinopsida; order Pinales; family Pinaceae; genus Picea; species Picea sitchensis. Next base: position 96,451 of record SNQJ01S0001394.1, read on the forward strand.
CTCTTGCCGTCATTTACTCCAGGCGAGAAACAGGATGGAGATCGGATCCAATGGCGCCTGGAGATCACGATGATCCCCTCTGTAACTGAACTCGACACCTTGGCCTTCTTTATACAGCTCCTTTCTTCCTCCAAGTGACCACAGACTGTGACCACGTGCCTATTCCCAAGGTGCTTTTCAGCGTTCACGAATATGAAGGAGTTGATCATTGTTGATCGAAATCATGATGAGTGATATGCCGAGACGGTTTAATCTGGCACCACGCATCCCTCTAGATATGACGGATCTTAACTCTCCTGATGATACTGTGGGCCCGGGTCCGGGACTCTCCCGGCACCTCGCGAATCGGAAAATAATGGAGCTGCTCTTTGTGTCTTGGAGTCGCGATGGGCGAAACGTCGAGATGGCTCAATTTGCTGTCAAGTGTTCCCTTTAGATGGATGGCTGAAAATGCTTCTTGATGTCGCGGGCCCTAGTTTCGACACTTTTGGTGTTGTTGGGGTTTGGGGTTTCGAGATGTTCAAAGATATAAAACCTTCACCCTTTGCACTCACGACTGCCGAAAAGCCAATGTGACCGGATCTCGTGCCACGTGCCCTTTGAGATGAGCGGCTGTCATTCATTCCTGAACATGCTATGGGTGCTATCCATTGCGCTAACCTTAGCACAGCTTGGATAATCACGATTTCCTTCCCACCGTTAATCTGATTCTTTGGATACATCCTGAACGTTGAAATCGGAGCACTCGTTCGCTTGACCTGGGCCCGAAATGGATTTCTTCCGCGTGCTACGCTTGGGCGCTTCTCGTGCAACCTACAGACCTAGATATCCCTATGCCGAAGACAAGTAATGTTGCTAACCGATTCAAATGGTGATTGCGAGAGCATCAGGTAATGAAATCACGAACCATCTAGATCAGGTAACTCTTAATCTCATCGTCTTCAAACTCAGTGGATTACATTTTTGAATTAGGTTTCAATTTTTTAGTTTTTGAGGGCATAAACTAGGATTTTCGATATACGTAGGTCGCCTTTGTTGAGGTCGCATCTACTACGAGGTATACACCCCTGTGTGAACCACGCGGAGCATGTATTAAGCCCAACATGTGACTGTGTGAAAAGAAATCCACGTATAGGTATGCAAATGGCCAAAAAGAGGGGTTCTAACTCAAAACTATTTTTTTTTGTAGGATGGTCCTGGAATGGAGAGAGCAAGAGAATGAGGAGGTATATGCAGTTGTGGATCAAGATCTAGTGGCTCAAGAAGATCTAAAATTATGTGGCTTGTACAAATTTTGGGCTCTCAAAGGAATGAGGGCCCAAGTGAGGTTGTTGGAGATGTTGGTGGGTTACTGGGACCCTGATAGCGAAGGCTTTATCCTTGATGGACAACCATTGAGGATCAAAGTAGAGGAAATCTACTTCTTGATTGGTCTATCACGCCAAGGGGAGGTTGTGAACCTCAATTCACATGGATTAGGAAGTGGGATGAAGATCGAGAATTATATCGATGCCCATTGTGTAGCAGCGACTCCTAAGGTGGGAATCCAAGTCCCCATCTAGGCAATAAGTAACCTTAATTTGAAGATCACTGGGCTCATGCTTACCGGGATCATAGGTTTGACCTCGTTGCATCAAGCATTGAGACTACTTATGTTTTACACAGTAGAGTGTGCTAGACCCACTGTCTATGTTTGGTGTACCTCACTGCTGGCCAATATGAAAAGTCAGTTGATAGAGTGCAAACAAGGGAGTAACTGAAACTTCGATTTTGCCTCTATTCTTTGCAATTTCTTTTTCAAGAGGGTTCCAAGTATGGGACCTAGAGTGGAGATCCTTCCTAGAGAACCACATGATCTAGCCATGGTGCGGTGGATCGAGGTGATGAGACAACAGAGGGGAGGTAGGGTATCAACACCCTACAATGATGATTTTTTCTTCTGGTGGTGAAGGCAAGTCATTGCTCTGGATGACTATCCCTATGTGGGGATAAATTTCAAAGAATATCCAAACATGCCACCTCCACCAGGGGATGCCTATGATGATATAGGTAACAAGTTTTTAAATATTTCATTTTTTTTGTATTTTTGTATTTAAGGAACAAAAATAATTTTTTTTTGGATGGTGTTTAAATATTAACTAGACACTTGTGTAATCGTAGACATGGGTCCGCGATGGCTAGAGGGATTTCTTCGACATAGACGGAGGAACTGGGGAGAGGAGGTGCTAAGAGGAGAAGCAGAGAGAGTCCTACAAAACATGCAGAGCAACCTGTCTCATTTGACACAAAGGAATCCTATGGTTTAGGTAGAGGATCTACCTAAAGTCATGCAGCGACGCGTGGTTGGTGTACCTAGAGCGTGAGTATGACTCTTCCGGCGTCTCTCAAACATCATGGTTTTCTACCATGACACACTTCTGACGCCATAGGCATAGATGTCATGGGATATGTATACCAGCTATATATGTGTATTAAGGTTTTTAGCCCTAATTTTATAATATAAACACCATATTTTGAAATATATAAAAAGGGATCTTTGGCTTTACTTATATCTTACAATGTGTACATAGATTTAATGGTTTTCTTTGCTTTATTGATGTGAAAATTCCAATCTAAAACGTAATTAGCATAGGCATTGGATACATGATTAGAACTCCTATGAATGTGATAGTATGTAATAAAATCAAATTGTCGTTCTAAAAGATGTACCCGCGGGAATCGATGGAGTTAGGTAGGATCACGCACACAGTAACGACCGTTCAAATGAAAAACTACTAACTGGGAATCTAGGAGAACTTCTAAAGAGAGAATACCATGCGAGATAACATCGCATAAAATTTCTATTACGAAGCTATATTCGGCCACATTATTTGTGGATGGCCCTAGGAACACGCCACCTGAAGACACCAGCATACCCTTGGGTGAGTAAACCACCCAAGAAGAGGAAGCTAAGTTCTATGTATGATGACTGGCTCCATCTGCGAATCCTAGGTAGACCAAAGACTCTGTTGACATCTGCCAACCAAGGAAAAACTTGATAAGTAAGATAAGGAAAAAAGAAAATGGGGAAAGAGATGTATATACACTAAATTTACATTAGTATACAAAGAGTTCCACCCAATATTAGGGCTCAAGTGTAGTACCTTTCCATGTAGAGCCCATTTCTGGGCTCAACCAATATATTACCTTCATAATCTTCTAACTTGTAGGCTTTTTTTTCTAGAACATGTCGCACAATGTAAGGATCATGCCACATGGGTTTAAACTTGCCTGCCCCTAGTGGTTCTTTGTCTATTTCATACAAGAGGACCAAGTCACCCTCAACATACAACTGGGGATAGACAGAATTTTTGTACTGAACCTTCACACGTTTCTTGTTTGCCTCGATAGCCATAAAGGCGTCTCGACACTGCTCGTCAAGACTCTCTAGGTGCACAAAGCATTGCTATAAGACTGAAGTGTCAGGTAGGAGCTTGACTGCCAACTTGAGAGAAGGGATTTCACATTCAACATGAAGGATCGACTCCACACAGTGAACTAACTAAAAAGGGGAAAAAACGGTTGCAATCTTAACCAAGGTTCGGTATGCCCAAAGCGCAGGATATAGCATGATGTGCCAATTGGAATTACTCCGACTGACAGTTTTTTGAAAAATGGTCTTCAGAGACTTGTTGACGGCCTCTACTTGCCCATTTTCCTGGGGATAATAAAGGGATGAATTACCATGTCTAAACCCCATCTTAGATGCTAGTTCTATCATCATTTCATTCTGAAAGTGAGTGCCATGATCAGTGACAATCTCACTCGGGATACCAAACCAGGCGATAATTTGGTTGAACACAAAGAAGGTTGTAGTATTCCCATCGTATTTAATGGTAGGCATGGCCTCGAACCACTTAGTAAAGTAGTCGATGGCCATGATAATGTGTTGATGCCCCCCAACCGAAGTTGGGTTGAAATCGACGAAATCTACCCCCCACTTGGTGAAGGGACCAATGGTAATGACTGGGTGAAGAGGGGATGTATGCGAGCGCATTTTTCAATTGAACACCTAGAAGGGGTGATACTTATTAACTGCTTCGATACAATATTTAAATATAGTAGGCTAGATATAATCGGCTCACAGGATTTTTTGGGTTGTCACGAGCCCAGATAGGTGACCACCACAAGCCCACTCGAGATACCGAACCGGGCGATAATTTGGTTGAACACAAAGAAGGTTGCAGTATTCCCATCGTATTTAATGGTAGTCATGGCCTTGAAACACTTAGTAAAGTAGTCGATGGCCATGATAATGTGTTGATGCCCCCCAGCCTAAGTTGGGTTGAAATTGACGAAATCTACCCCCCACTTGGTGAAGGGACCGATGGTAATGACTGAGTGAAGAGGGGATGTATGCGAGTGCATTTTTCGAGTGAACACTTGGAAGGGGTGACACTTCTTAACTACTTCGATACAATATTTAAAGATAGTAGGCCAGATATAACCGGCTCGTAGGATTTTTTGGGTTGTCACAAGCCCAGATAGGTGACCACCACCAGCCCCTTTGTGGAAATCATTTAGGACTGACTTGGCTTCCTCGTGAGTTAATAAATGATGCAAGATATTACCTAATCCTTGACGATACAAAGTTTCAATGATGATGGTATACTTTTTGGCTTGGTATATAACACGCCATCGATCATCTCGTGAGAGATGCTGAGTGAACTTCAAGATTTGAAGATATAAAACAATGTCTCTATACCAGGGGTCAGAAGACGAGACAAGGAAAATGTGTTCATCCACAAATGAATCAACATGGATAACATCCTCATATAATCATGGAAAATCATATATTAACTCTGCAAAAACTAGCGATTTCTTGGACTTGGCCTAAGCAAAGTCAAGATCGAACTCTTGTAAGATGACAATCCATTTATTATATTTTCCCCCTATGTTATGCCTGGTAAGGACGTATTGAAATGGATTTACATCAGCCACCACAGTAGTCTTACAAAGAAATATATAGTGATGTAAATGTTGGACTGCATGAACGACAACCAAAACTATCTTTTCAATGTGAGAGTAATTAAGCTCAGGACCGACTAAATTTCGACTAAGATAGTAGATGACGTGCTCATGGAGCTCATCAACCTCTTGAACTAGAACCATACCAATCATCTCTGTAGGCGCGGAAATATACAACAAGTAATATCTACTGTAATTAGGTGATTTCAGTAGAGGGGCCGATACCAAGGCTTTCTTCAAACTGTCAAAAGACTCCTGGGCTCGCTCATCTCAGATAAAAGGTGTGTCCTTCTTCAAGAGGCGCATGAAACCCTTAGTGATATTTGCATAATTCACTATGAACCGACGTAGAAAGTTAGCTTTCCCCTGTAAACCTTGAAGTTTTCTAATCGTGTGTGGGGGAGGCAATTGAAGTATTACCTTAACCTTAAGAGGATCTACCATGATCCTGGTCTTGGAAACTAAAAATCCTAAGACACGACCAGACTTAATGCAAAATATGCATTTGTGAGGGTTTAACAGGATTCTATAGTAACGACATCTTTCAAAAACTAGTTGAAGGTGTATAACATGATCCACTCTCTTGCAAGAGTGAGCAGAAAGATCATCAAGGTAGGCTTCGACTATGTGCTTGAGATCATGAAAAGAGAAATTCATGGCATGTTGGAAGGTTGCTCTGGCGTTTTTAAGGCCGGAAGGCATTTTTCGATATGCAAAAGTACCCCAAGGACATATAAATTTCATCTTGTGTTGGTCCTCAGGTTTGATCTGGATTTGTTTATAGCCTGAAAATCCGTCCATAAAATAAAATATCTCACTTCCCACACACTCATCGAAAATTTGATCAATAAAAGGCGTGGGGAAGTTATCTTTAGGACAAGCCTTGTTCAGGTCGCGAAAGTCCATACACACATGGATGGTTCCTTTTTTTTTATTCACAGGAATGGGGTTCGATACCCATTCGATCAAGGGAACCGGGTAGATGAAGCCAATGTTAAGTAGCTTCTCCACCTTTGCCTTAATAGCAGGGGCCTTCCTGGGATTTATAGCTCTAAGACATTGTCGAACAGGTTTAGCATTCGGGTAAGTTTGAATATCATGTTCGATAATATGAGGGTCGATCCCTGAAATCTCTTCATATGACCAAGTGAATACATCTCAAAATTCTTTGAAGATTTCAGTGTAGATCAGAATTTCTTCTAGCGAATAGTCTTCACTGATATTTGCATTCTCAATCTTTCCAAGGGTATGAGAGATATCGATCAAGATGGTAGGATAAATACTCGCCCTATTTCATTTGGCATAAATGTCATGCGTATCAAGTGGAACTACAACGTGACCGACTATCTCACTCAAGGTAGACCGAAATTCATCTTTCTCGATTCTTTCAAGACATGGGAGAAAATAAGATCGATGATGCATATCATCCCAAGTTCTCTCAGAACCATTCATGGCTTCGAGGATGGCTTCATTCAAAGGCAAAGTATCATCTAAGAAATCATGCGAACAAGACAATGAGGTGGCCCATATAGGCCTAAGAATAGGATCGTCCTCCTCAATCTGTGAGGTAATAGGATTGAGATCGACGAAAGAGTCAAGAATAGCTTGATACGCAATCTTCACTGTCGATAGTGGCATAGCCATGCCAACATGAAACTGACCTTCACTTGACGAAGTCGGAGAAGGTAGGGTACATGGATCACTAAGATAGGAAGTGCATAAAGGAATGGACCTCCCTACTAAAGCATGCCTACTAGACATGGCGTAAACATGGTGAATCGGTGCCAAAAATTTGAAGGTACCCATGAGGGAAGAATACATTCTGATGCTGATATTATCAGTTGTTGGTTGAGAATTGTCGATCACAGGGATCGACGGTCCAACAAATGTGTTAGGACTAGAGTACACAAAGGATAACAGGTCGATAGTCACGATATCCCCTTGATGAGTAAAACAAAGAGTATGGAAGACGAAGGATATGACAACGACCATAGCATAGGTTCAATTGTGACCTAGTAACAGGTTATAATTAAGAGGTGCATAAACTACCTCTACCTCCACCTCTATCATCTTCCCACCTAACTGGACTAGAAAGGTAAGGAGAATACCGTGAGGGTGGAAGGAATGACCGTCAAATGCAATCAACATGTTCAAAAACTTGGAAAGGGTCGAAGAACTGAGAGCTTTCCAACAGACTAGGGACATCGCGCAAGTGGCAGCACCTTCATCAACAACTGCTCATTTGATAGTACACTTGGAATAATCCACGTGGATTTGGAAAGCCACATGGTAGGGTAAGCGAGGCTTCACATCCGTGAAGTCAAACTTGATAACTTTCAACCCACTAGGTTCTAGAGCTCCTAAGGCAGAGAGTAAGGCATTCCTCTATGATGGACATGTTTGGAGTACCTCCAAAGCTGACATTGCACAAGGTTTTTGGCCCAGATCCTCAACAATAGAGTAGTTTTGGGTGGCTCTAGCATTAGGGTTGTGAGTAGAGCACTTGAGTACTCCTTTCGAAATACAAGGTGGTGGCTTTGGTTTCTCAATCTGTAGGTTCATCTTCAGAGGGGGAGGAGGATATTCTAGACCAGTACTAGATTTTGAAGAGATATAATCTTGAGAGCGGATGGCTATATCAATTTTTGTGTCGACCATATTGATAAAAACATGGTCACCATCTTGCAAAGGTGGGTTTTGACTTCCATAGGGCACATTTCCGGTGTTCTAAGAGCTCGAGGCTAAGTGATGGTTGTGTGGGAATGGATTCGTCAACACAGTGGGTGGTATATTTAAAAGCCTCACAGCCTCCGTGAGTTTTGGGCATAAATATGTAAGGTGTTAGTCGATACAAAGTTTACAAGGAAACTTCACCTTACGTTTCTCTTTCTTTCCCTCTCCAACATTATCATTCTGCTTCCCATTATTATCTTTGTCCTTAGGCTTGTTACCATTTTTCCCACCCTTACAATTGTTTTGACCTTTCCTTTTATTCCCATCTGATTGCTGGTTACCATTTGGGTTTTTTAACTATTACATGGAATGTACATCCACGAACTGGGTGGGTTTGGAGGATGCAGATGAAGTTGATCCTCTAGCAGACTTCGTCACCGAGTCTGTGGACTTTACATTAGCATACCCTACAATTCCATTAGCATGAGGTCTGGGTTTTTGCCTAGGATCGTAATTTGACCACGATGCTTCTGGAAGAAGGTGATATAACATCCCAGACTGAGCATATATTAAATCTAACTGTTGGGCTCTAAAGATAGTTTTTTCCTCATTGGAGACCCCAGAGGTGGAAAATTCCTTTGATATAGGAGGGTGTAAAGACTTTAGGAACCATTCTAGGAGAAAGGTCGGGGGTATAGGAGTCTTAATCAACCACCTCCGTCTATGTCACTCCTGGATATGATTTGAGATGTGAGTGGCGGTGTCCTGGTGTAAAGTCGACAAAATTTCAAGGCCAACATCATAATGAATTGGCAATTGAAAGTGGTTGAGAAAGGCCACCACAAACTGATTAAATGACCCATATGTCCCCCTAGGTATCTCAATGTACCATTGCAAAGAAATTCCAATGATAGTGCGTTGAAACAATCGTAATCTAATATAGTCATGGTTCAGGGAATTCAATGAGCACCAAAGGTGAAAGGTAGTAACGTGTTCGCCAAGGTCCTCTCCATTCTTACCCTCAAACTTTGGAATGTATGAAGGAAATTTGGATGGGACAAGGGGCCATGTGGGATCATGACTCACTGGGTCATTCTTTAACTTAGACAAGTCTGGCAGATTGAGCATGGCCAAAAAAGGGAGATGGGGTTGTGACATTTGGCCCCATCCTCCCGTGAAATATTGTGTGTTGGGAACTGCATTCCACCCAGGATTATGGTAAGAACCAAAGCCCTATCCAGAATTATAAGGCCCTCCTCCGGGCTGATTCATATAGGGTGGGTTGGGCATCATTCCAGGAGGAATGTTCTAATAAGGATTGTGAAAATTGCCCCTAGATGGATTGGAACCGAGTTGGGGGTTTCCCAAAGTGTAATACTAACCTCCTCTAGGTGGGAACCCAAAGGATTGATGTGGATTCATCATGCCAAACGTATTGTTTAGAATTGACACCGAGGAGGTAGGGATATAGGGTGGAACTTGTTCACCAGCTGGGTTGTTCCATCCAACCATAGAAGGATTAGACCTGGGGTTAAGAATAGAGACACTTCCTACATTAGGATTCGTTTAGGGGATATGAGAACCACCAAACGGGAAAGGAGTGTAAGGAGGTGTAGTGCCCCCAAGTCCAAGGCTATCTTTAAGTCCAGTAGCTGGGATGGCAGTCGAAAACTATGAAGTGAAGTTAGGCATACCATAAGAAAATGGACTAGAATCCATAGGTATGGACTGGACATTGTAACTCAACGAGTGACCGAAATCCCCAAAAGGGTTTGAGGCAAGGGATGAAGCATTAACTACAGGACGAGCCATAGTACTAATATAAGCTTCCGGCACTACAACTGTAGTGGTTGCAGGAGTCGAAGGGGTGCCATTAACTATAGTGTCTATGGGAGTCGAAGAATTCCCAGTGTTCTAAATATTAGACTCAATAATCATCCTTGTGGAACCATAAGTCTGAAAGGTGGATGTGTGTACCACTTCTAAAAAATCTACACATTTTAGAAGGAAAGAACTTGAAATCCGGTGGTAATTGTAACAACCGACTGGACCAGCGGGGATGCTGGTCCAAATCCACGACAACTTATGACTCGACAAAATAAAAAAAATCTAAGGCCAACTAGTAGTCAAATAACATACCAAAAAGTCAAACGACCAATATGCATGCAAACGGGCTAAAGTGGTTGAGTGGTGTCCCTCGCTAAAGAAGATATGTCTCATCCAAGAGGGACCTGAGACTCTCTGCTAAAATTTGGAGGTAACATAAACAATTATAGGCACCCTCGTGGGCTTAACAACCAGTCGATCAGATCCCCCCGGAGAGGTAATCCTCCATAAAGGTTGTGTGTTGTCTGATCCCTATCTGACCTAGGGTACAAGCATAATAACCCCTACAAGTAACCTATGAGATACCTAATTCAAGCAACTAATAAAACACTGTATAACCGATGCACATGCGAGCAATCGTAAGTCTAGATCACCGTATGGGCAGGGTAGCAAAGCCCGAAACCTTGAAAGCATCACCTCTCACAGAGGTACTGGTACTAGCAAGATCCCAAAATACGAATAAATCCACATAAATATCTCTGATTCTAGGTGAGTATCCAAGGGTTATCCCTTCAACAAACTTTGCGCGACCTCGTGATTAACTCTGGTGTGAGCGGAGCCTCCTAATATTACCAATTATACAATGGACTTCTCAACTCCCTATCTCAGACACATATGTTGATTTAATTGCCTTGGAGAAGTTTACTCATAAAATTCTATTCCAAGGCACTAAATTCTAGACTAGTTTGTGCACCCTAAAAAATAAAATCGTGACTAATCAATTTTAGTTTAAAGCGTAAATTTTATTGTTCGTGATTACTCAAAAGGGTATGGAAATGAAACTCATGATGTTATGGCTCTGCAAGAAGATAAATATGAATATAATGCAAAGTTTATCTTTAACTTTTCAATGAATGATATGCTGATAAAAATAGTGCAATTTTCAATTTCAACACTGCAATTCAGAAGTAAAATGTAATATTTCGCTAAATGCACTAAGCTAATTGTAAAGGTTCAAAGGCAAAAATGCTAACCAATGAAAAATGCCTATTTTTTTGTATTTTTAATATATTAAGGAGAAAATGCATGGACTGAAAAGCAACCTGATATATAAATTCTACTGTGTATAAACGAAATAAATCAAGTAGAATACCAAGCATCCAAGAAAACAACCCAGGGTTAAAGGACAAATAAAAAATGAAAAACAATGAGAAAGACTACGCCCGTAAATTCAACTCCAAATAGGTTTCCTGTCAACCCAAATAAGCTCACCAGGCACTACAGAGACCTAAGAAGGCTCAACAAACATCAAATCCCACCCAGCAGTCACTAAACCAAGAAAACAAGCAAGAGAAAGTGGTATAAGCGTCTGTTCAGGAGAATAGTGCATATATACACAGCTTGCAGTGAGAGAGCACACATGTATATGTGACTGTCAAAGAAAAAGGAGCGTATAGGATTTAAAACAAGGCCAGCCAAGGGAAAAAAGGCTGAAAACTCAGACTCAAAGTGAACAGAATCTGTCAAGCAGTGATACGACAAGAAACACAAAGGAAAAAGAGCAATGAAAGAAGAAAAAATATTTCAACCCTTAGAAGGAAGATCTCTCCCCGGTGGATTCACCAATTCTGTTACGAGGGAAAAACTCTCTATGGCCAAGGGTAAACCATAATAGATAGGTATCACTGCAGAAATCAACTCAATTCCATTATATGCTATATAAAATAATGTGCAAGATAATAAAGAGGCCTACCTCGATCCAACATTCGATGATGTTCCACCATTGAGCACTTTTACCCAAAGCTTTATACCTGCAACAAGTTATCAACAAACAAGCATATAAACTAGATGGTGATAGTATAAATGGGTTAGCACATTAGATAACATAATCCATTAATAAACATTACAAACATGCCCATGGATAATAATCATATATTTGCACAATACCAATAGGATGGGAAAGGAGTATTTCTATTAATAATTGATCAGTAGAAGTGACAACATTACAAACTTCTATGTCAGAATGGTTCGAAACCAAGGAACCAAGTTCCTTCCAACTGGGCTTCCACCACTTCAATCCTCCACCAAAGGAAATCTCATACGAGAGAGACAATGAGGTTCTCTCAACAATAGGGAAATAACTTGGGGGTTGAACACTATGTTCAAACTTGAGGGATAAAGGGATGCAGACTCAATATGAAGTAATTTCTCCAAAGTAACTTTTCTCTCAAAGTTGAATGCTTTCTCCTCTTTTCCATAGCTCAGAATTGTGCTTTTATAGTCTTCAAAATGCAACTGAAGGGCTGAGTCGAAACATTTCCAGTATGTGAAAGGCCAATGATCAAAGATCTCCAGTCGTGACATCGAAACCCAACTCCATTTTTGTATTTTCTGGCACAAATCCCGATGTACATGGGATGTAGTAGAGAAGCCTATGTATACGCATGCTGTATAGCAGATAGGGCGTGTATATGTGGAAAAATGTGTATTTTTGGCTCTGGATTCATCAAAAATGGATGACAAGTCTGCATAGGGAAATGGAAAAAGGCCCTCTGTTCAAGATAGAAATGGTGGGGAAAATATTGCTTTAACAAAAGAAAAAATAAAAAGAACATAACAACAACAGTGACATCTCAGAAGATGATAAAGAAATGGCCAATTTTGTCAAGAGATTGAACAAGGGAACCAATGGAAGATATAAAGGTAAGCTTCCATTGATTTGTTTTAATTGTGATGGTATTGGTCATTTTGATAACAAATTTCCTCATAAGAAAAATAAGGGGAATGATGAAGATTACTCAAATAGAAAACAAACATATAAAGGCAAAGGAACCGCAAAGAAAGTTTTCAAGAAAATATTATGCACCAAAGAAGACATCTCCTAATCAGATGAAGAAGAAGTCAGTGACAGTGAGACAAAAAGAGTTATATTCATGGTAGTAGAAGAATTTGATAAATAAGACACCGAACAAGAATATGAAGAGGCAGAAGTTGACTACCGAGAATAATTGTTGACTACCATAGAAGTTATAAGAAGAGAAAAAAGGAAAAAAAAAAGCTACAAAAAGAACTAGATAAGAAGGAAGACACTCAATAACTAGAGTAGATCATCATAGAATTGAAGTTTCAAATAAAATAATATAAAATAATATAAGAAGCACTCAAAGAACAGTTAGAAGAAAGAGACAGGATCATTGGAAATTTGGAAGAGGAGATTGTCACATTGAGAAAGGATATTCAAAAGAAAAATATGCAGAACAAATCAAAATTTTTGGATGACATTATCAGTAGTTAAAGGCCTAATCATGACAAGTCTGGACTTGGATACAATCATATAGAAAATGGATCAAGATCCAAAGAAAAATAATAAGAAACATCTTGAAAAAAATATGCAGAAACAATCAAACGGGATAGGAAGACCTACAAGGAAGATTATAGGGACACTCCTCCACTGAGAAGATTCAAATTTCATAATCAACGACCAACAAAAACAAAAAGGTATCAGGAAGAATAATGATTCATAAGAGTAACTCCTTTCATAAGATCTTCAACTCCCAGGTATAAAACTATCTTTTTGGTTTTATGTTATGAATGCAATAATTTTGGACACAAAGTTGTAAATTGCAGAGCTAATAGTAAGAACATAAACAAATTTGAAATGCATACATAAAATGGTTATCCAAGAAGGCCTAGTGAAACGCAGAGAAGAAGCTACAACAGGTTTGAATCATTGAGCACTGAAGTGGAATGCTACAAGTGCAATAACTTTGTACACATGGCCAAAGATTGTAGAATGACAGTCCCTCCTAGAGAACCACAAAAAAACAACAACAATCACAGACATGAGCCTCAAAAGAGAACATGGATAAGACAGAAGAATCAATATAGAAATGAAGAATGCACACTCGCTCTACAAGATAAGAAGAAGAAGCGTGGTTGGTATGTTGACAGTGGTTGTTCAAAACACAAAGAATAGGTGAACAAAGACCAGGTCCCAGAGATCGCAAGATTGGAAATAAAACAAGATGAATAAAATTCTATAGAGAAAAGGAAATATGTCAGATACAGAAATATTTGAAAAATAATTGAAAGAAAACAAGGACATGTAAATAAGGAACAGGTTCAAGAGATTTTACTTTTAGGTACTGTAGTGAAACATGAATCCATAGATAGAAAGAAAGAAGTCAAAGATCAGGGAGATGATGAATGTACTAATGAAAATGATGATGAATACACTTCAGAGGAGGAATTATTCTAAGCCATCTGTCTTAGAGACTCCCAGATAATATCAATAATAGACAGGGGAGTCTATGCGGTAGCTGAGACAGGCCAGAGAACCATCCTTTGAATAGATTGCAGAATTTGAGTAGACAGATTCAGTGCATTCAGTTATAATAAGTACAATTATGATAGATTAATCATTTTTAGTAGTACTTCATGATATTACAATGGCATATAAGTCAAAATTATGGACAGTTGTGTAGCAGAGACTTGAACCATATGGACAAATATGTATGTGAAATCAACTTATATGAATGGGGAACTTGAAGAAGATGTCTACATTGAACAACTGGTTCCTAGAGCATCGTACTCTAGAATGGATAAATATCTACAGTGGGCAGGGTTTAGGAAAGGAAGTGAAGACAAGATGGTATTTTATTAATTGAAGTTTATATTCATGATATTATTTTTGGAAGTATTGATGACAGGTTAAGCTAGAAATTTGTAAAGGATATGCATAATGAATTTTAAATGTCATTACTTGGAGAACTATCCTTCTTTCTGGGTCTTCACATACATCAAAGAAACCAAGGAATTTTTATTTCTCAAACTAAGTATATCAGAGAAATGCTAAAGAGTTTCAGAATGGAATATTTCAAACCAGTTATCACTCCTATGCAAACCAGTTCCAAGTTGAGAAAATATGATTATTCAAAGTATATAGACCACAGGCAATACATGTCAATGATTGGTAGCTTACTATATGTTACAACATCCAGACAAGATGTAATAGAGGAAGTTTGACAGGTGGCACCATTTCAAGCAACACCAAAGGAATCACATGTATTAGTAGTGAACAGGATTTCTAGATATCTCAAAGGAACAAAAGAGTTTGGATTATGGTATCCAAAAGGAAAATATCTATCACTCATTTCCTACACAGATGCATATTGGGCAGGTTGCATTGATGACCGACAAAGCACCAATGGAGAAATATTCTACTTGTGTGAGTGTTTAGTGTAATGTCCCTAGCCATCAATGTGAGTGTTTAGTGTAACTCTCTTGTTCTCTCTACATGTCCTACCCAGGAAGCCTGCCCCTTCTCTTCTCAATAGTCCTTTGGCTACCCCACTTCCTTTCCGGGCTTTATCAAAAGGCCAAATAGGAAGTCTCAAAGCACTGTAGTTGCATTTCAACACCTTCAGGAAATCAATCCCCAACAATTCTCTCACCTAGAGAATTACTCACAGGCATGACAACCCGCTTCTTCAGTCTATCTCCCAAGCTAAGAAGATACAATGATGGTCTGTATGATGGATGAATGATGGAAAAGATGATAGGAAATGAACTAAGTCCCAACAATATGTATGTGTGTCCCCAACTTGACAATTGTCATGTTAGGAGCTACTTTGGCCCACTTGTACCCAACTTTAGAGCTTAGGATAAAATAATTATCCATACTTTATGATTTAAGAAATATTAATATAATATTCCTTTTTGTCTTATGCTCCATAGCTTAGCCCCTTTCCTTAACTTAGCCCCTCCCTTTCCCTAACTAGTGGAGTTTAGTCCCCCATCTCTTTTATCGTGGTCAGTCTGTGTGCAACAATGTATTTTATATTAATTATGGGACATGTACAAAAGTAGGCACGCTGGCCTTTAACATCTGGGATCTTTGGCCTAATCAAAACATAAGCATCCTAGCTTATAATAACTAGCTCACCAGCCTATAAAACATAGCATATACACAAAGGCTCATTGGCCTCACAAACGCGTGCACTTAGTGTTGATATTATGGTAGATGTGGGAGGTATTTACCTCCATGTGTAAAATTGACAAGAATAGAAGACTCCAGGAAGTAAGAGAAACCCTAATGAGTTGGATAATAACCCTAGAAGACTTGTCGGCTCAAGAAGATAATATGTATTAGGTTATTAGCCTCCAAGAGAAGAAGTTGGCTAGAAGAATTAATATATACTGAACAGAGTGGTACCCAGAAGGAGAAGTCAGCCCCAGTAATTCTACCAGAACCACTATAAATATAGGGCACCAGTCTCTCATTTGACACATCTCAGCAGTTGTAGAGAGCCAGTTCTGCGCAGTGCAGTTGTAGTCTTGTGCGCAAGTTTGGAGAAGATTTGTTGGTGCAACTGTTGTAGCTAGTAGTTACATTTTGACTTGGACTATCTCTTGGCTAGGGTTTGGACTATCTGATTAGCTCTTGTTGGTGCTCTATCCTTGGGGAAAGGTGTGATACCCTTTGTTTGGCTATCTAGCCTAGGGTTTTCTTCTGAAATGATTCTCTGTCAAGGTTAAGGTGCTCGGAGGGTGGCTTCAGCCTATGGTTGGGTGACAAGGGTATTGTCAATGGTAAAATGAGCATACATCCTTCATATTCTAATAGGTTATGGGCCCACACCTCCTTCATTCAGTCTAAACACTGGAAGGAAACATAGCCGCTGGGATATTGAGCTCGTTGAGGAACTGTCGCTAGGGTTACTAGCAGAAGCATATTCCAAGATACTGTCGCTAGGGTTACTAGAAGGAGAATTTGTAGAAACCCTAATACTCTATATATCTATATAGATCAGTGTGCTCTAGCCTAGCGCATCTCCTAATACTCTCAGCAAACCAAGACATGAAGTTTGAGTTAGTGGTCAAATCTAGGGTTTGACCAAGTCAAAGCAACCATGAATTATTCTATGAAGTTAGAGAACAATTTAGATGGAGCCTCTAACTTTAGAGCGTGGAAGACAAAGATTTACCTCATCCTTGCCAAGAATAAAGTGTTGGATATCATGAAAGGAAATATCGTGAAGCCAGAGTTTGAAGAAGGAGAAGAGAAGGAACCGCAAAACGTTGCAGCTATGGAGAAGTTCAAAGACAGTGATATCAATGTTATGAGTATCATAGTGGAATCTATAAAAGACCACTTAATAACCTACATCTCCCATATTGACTCATCGAAGAAGATGTACGATTCCCTAACAAATCTCTTCTCAGTTAGAAACATTGGACAAGTAATGAGTCTGAAGAATGAGCTCTGTGACATGAAGATGAATGATGATTACAGCATAAAATCATACTTTGTGAGAATTTCTTAGTTAAGATATCATATCAGAGAATGAGTTGGTAAACATAGTAGTCAATGTTCTTCCCAAGACATGGGATGCATTTTCTGCAAGCATGAATGCAATAAAGGAGTATCCGACATTTGAAGAACTTTGGACTTGCTGTGCTCAAGAAGAATCAAGGATCAGTGCAAAAGAGAAATCCCAAAAGAAGTACAATGATCAAGCCTTCACAGAAAGATTCAAGAACTTTAGGAACAAAAGGAAGTTTGGTTCGAGGAAACCAAATCAAGAGAAAGACATTTCAGAAGTAAAATGCTTCAACTGTCGAAAATATGGTCACTACAAGAATCATTGTCACGAGCTAAAGAAAAGGAAGGAGAAACAAGAAGCATCAATTACCGAAGAAAAGGAACCTACAAAGAAGACTAAGCAGGATGGAAGTGACTTCTTCTTCTAAAGATAACAAAACTCTTCTTATTTCTTGTACATATCTTGTTTGCATCATCTATGTACATATCTTGTATATCTATCTCTTGGGAGATAATGTGTTCCAAGAAGAACTATACCTATGGAAGAACAACAAAATAAGAATGGATATCATTAGATAATACACATGAAAGGAGGAAATACAAATCATGTGGAAGCTATTGCAAGATAATTTGAATCAAGCATGAAGAGACTTAGAAGAAGCAAAGACAGAAAGAAGTCAGAAATCAAGTGGAAATTGGAAAAAGACTTATGACATTTTGTAGAAGACAACAAGATGGAAGCGTGGAATCTGTTAGACAAGAGAGCCAATTATATATTGCAGAAGACAATAAGGATGTAGATGGAAGCATGGACTCTGTTAGACAGAGGGAGCTGATTATATACACTCATACATGAAGCAAGGATTAGGAGGGAGCTAATCCTATGATCCATAGAAGATGATGAAGTATATATCCATGATAACAGCCATGAAAGACAATACGTATCCAGTTCAACCTCAGAAGAAGTCTTCTTCGAAGAGAAGCCTTAAAGTATCCCTAGTTGTCCATCCACATCCGTGATCTTGTGATGAAAGAAAGAAATAGAATCTTTAGGGAATGGAATCTACTCCATGGACCCAAGAGATAAACACGAGAAAGAACATGAAGATTCAAAGAAAGAAAGAGAAGTCAGAACAACCAGTCATTGTATCAAGAATCACAAGATTGTCAGCCTAATATGAACTCACTAAAAGAAATCAAGTAGAGGAACTGAAAGTCGTGATGAAGAACAGTGTATGGAAGACTTATGAATGAAAGCATTATGAGATCTAGAACTAGAGGTTCTCCCAGATGGAGGGAGAATACTATGATGATTACTTGTTCCAGCAAACCAGACTTATCTCTACATTAGTCATTATATCATCAATAACATCCATAAGTTGGAGTTCTACATCATATGAATGCAAAGAATACTCTCCAGAGAAATTGAATAAAGAGTGTATGAAGAAGAAATCTCAAGACTTTGAGGCATACCAGAAAAAGATCCTTGTATGCATATAGAAGAAGATAAATTGGTGAAGAACCTCCAGTGCATAGCAGAAGCATGGTGAAGATTTCCTATAACATCAAGGTGATTACTTAGTAGATCAGATCTCATGATAACAAAAGAAGTGCCACATGGATATGTTCCAGTTTTCCAACAATGATATACTCTATTGTTCAGAGCTACATGAAGCCTTCACAGAAAATCAGTATTACAGACTAAAGTACATTTGA
>SNQJ01S0001394.1:115266-128549 GCA_010110895.2 Picea sitchensis
ATTACATTATCCGTGATGAAGTCCAGAAAGGAGAAAGTGATTCTCCAATACATATCTCCACAGATGAGCAGATAAGCAGACATTTTGGTAAAAGATGAAAGAGTTTGTGTACTCAAGATGGAGCTCATGGAGACAAATTCCTTATTGAAAAGGGAAGAGATTACTCCCAGGTTGGGAGGGAGCACTGAAAATATTATTGAAGACATTCATTGAAAAATAGTCCATCTTAGACAAATTCTTTCATGTTCGGAAAGTGAATTGAGATTTCTGATGGACAACAATTTTCCCATTGTGGTTAACATGGGAAATGGTCTAGATTGTTGATGTATCATAGATAGTGACTTCCCATTGTGGTTAAAATGGGGAGTGGTATAGGTCAGTCTCTCTTCTTGAGGGTTACTCAACAAGACTGGCCCACCTCGCTGGATAGTGATTTCTCATTGTGGTTAACATGAGGAATGGTTCATTCTGGAGGTTGATACAGGATAGTATTTTCCTCTTGTGGTTAACAGAAGAAATGGTTCGGACAATCATTCCTTAGTTTTTATACATTCTCTCCAAGGTGCACTTTGATTAGTGTAGGAAGAATTGCCCAGGGTGGGGAATGGTCTAGGCTCAGCAATCAGGGACATGCATTCCTTAGAGTTTATACATTCTCTCCAAGGTGCACTTTGATTAGTGTAGGAAGAATGGCCCAGGGTGAGGAATGGTCCAGGCTCAACAATCAGGGACATGAATTCCTTAGGGTTTATACATTCTCTCCAGGGTGCACTTTGATTAGTGTAGGAGGAATGGCCTAGGGTGAGGAATGGTCCAGGCTAAAAAATTAGAAACAACCATTCTTCCTTGTTTGATAAGAATAGGGAAGATAGCCCATTGTTGATGTTATACACTGAGGGCAGATGTTGTGAGGAAAATCCCCTTACGGACTAGCAAATAGGGTTATCTTATGCATGCATCTATGACCGAAAGAAATCTACTTTCTACCTTCGTCCCCAGACTTAAACCCCATTCCTTTTTACCAAATACATGGTTTAGACCAACATACCTTGTTCCGAATGTTTGATGTCGATCCTCCTTCACACTTGATCGCTTGTTGGCAGCTATCCTCTCAAGATTGACCTATGTACAAAACAAGCAACAAACTACACATGGATTTTACCTACATACTAATGGATTAGAGTTTCAAACATATATTTACTGATCTATGAATAACTCATATAGTGGGACGGGAAAAGAATTTCTTTATTATTAACTTTAATGAATCAACTTACAATGTCAAGACCGGCCATTGCTCCACAAATCCTGATCTTGGGCTCCTCTTCAATGTCCTCCAACTTCTTAGCTTTGTATCTCTTCTTGCACAAGGATGTCTAAAGGGTTGGGACAATAGGAATATGCAATTGGGCAGAGTTTCTTTACTCTCTTTTTTCCTCTTCCAAATGGGACCCCTAGCCCTTCTTTTATAGGCTAGAAGAAGCTAGGTATTAAGACGAACCCTTGGCCATGCATGGCTGAGAGTTTCAGTTAACTCACCCAAAGATGTGTGTTCCGTCGACAACTTTCCTTTTTTCATTCTTTTTTTAGTCCACATGGGTTGTTTTAGGTCAGATATCGTGTACATGCGTGTAGTAATGGAGTAGGGTGCGTGGGCCCTTATAAAGGAGGTTTTTTAAAGAGTTGTTCAATAGTGCTTTTGGAAAAGAAGGGATCTGAGATGGCCTGATTCCAGGTAAGCATGTATGGTGCAAATTAGGGTTATAACAAATGTCCCCTAATGTGTGAGGTCAGAAGAGCATCTGATGGTCGAAATACATTACCAATCTTTATTGATGTGTCAAAAAAGTGAGCCCAGGGACCAGGAACTGAGAGACGCCATCTGCAAAATAACAAATGTCTCACCAAGGTAGGCATACCCATGCTCAGGATAAAATAGAATCATGGCTACCAATCAAATACACTGTAGATCCATGTCAAATAACTATATAAAGTGTAGCCACGAATAATACACATCGTAGCTACATCTCGAAATAAAAAAGATATACATATAGAGTATCCATCTTCTAGAAGCTAATACGGCATGATGGTTGGAGATGAGATCTTCACAGCTCAAGCAACAACTTCAAAATCTTCAAAAATCAAGGTATGAGTGTAATATGAGTGTACGACTTCACTACCCAGAGGTCTTCGACGGTTCGTCGGTCATGGACTAGATAATCTTGATGATCAGACTGAAGGCTTCATTGATTTCGAACAAGGACTTGATTGGACATTCAGGATGGAAAAGTATGAGGACAAGAGAAAAATTGTAGAGGGGACAACTCCGGCTTGGTAGAAAATTCCCTTGGACAACAATACGACAAATGATGAGACTTAGGCAGCATGGCATTAATCATAAGTTTATGAAGTAGGAGGCAACGCAAACTCTCCCTATGTTTGGAAGAATAACCAAACGGAGGAGGACTCAACTCTATGTAGCGAGAACAACTTCCTAAGGTCATACTACATCCCAAAGCTTGAAAAAAAAATGGATTGATGTGCTTTATCCAAGGGTGACTCATTATGCTGCCAATAAAGAAAATTCTTTTCCCTTCCTATTTTTGGGGTATATTTGATTTTTTTGTCTTTTTCAATAATTGTGGAAAAAAGAATAAAGGAATGTTACGTTACAATGGAGGAACGAGTGTGACAAACATACAAGCTCAAGGCACAAGGACAAGACTGATGTTTAGAATAATGATACTCAGGAAAAATCCTCCAGGGGCCAAGGGTGTTAAGACATAGAAGCAAAGTGCTACAAGGTTGGCGTATAAGGTATGCAAATGCGGTTAACAAAACACACAATGGTAATGTCCTTCGATGTAAGTTTAACGAGCCCAGAGAAGGTAAGCTCAGTGGTTTTTCATATCTAGAGAGTCTAAAAAATCATAAAAGGAGACTCCATTGGGGTACCTTTTTCGAAGATAGTCTAGTCGGCTCGAAAAAGGGGTAAACTAGCACTGACAAGACGTCTATTCAAAACCATTTTAATGAGTGTGATAAGGACAAGATCACTCGGCCATTTTTTCATTTTTAAGGAGTCTGAAAAAATCTTAACTATGGACTCCGTCAGGAATTTTCTTTTGGACAAGTTTAACGAGTGTGAAAGAACAAGGTCACTCGGTGATCTTTTCAATTTTAGGGAGTCTGAAAAGAGCTTAACTATGGACTCCATGGGGGTTCCTTCTTCGTAAGTTTAGTCCCTCAGGCCCGAAAAAGGGATAAAATTATACTTGAGATTACTCTTCTAAAGAACTGAAGTTCCATAGAGTATACCTTTTTTCGTACAGTTGACCGTCCAGACCGAAAAAGGGGTAAAATACCGTCGGACAGATGTGACTTCAAATTGCAGTTTAACGAGCGCAAAAGGCCACAAGATCGCTCAAAAATCTTTTCATGTTTAGAGCATCTAAAAAGGGCTTGAAAGAAGACCCATAGAGGTTACTTTTCTCAGTTAATCCAGATGAGATCGAAAAGCATAAATGCAGTCTCATCGAATGTTGCTTTCGGATCTCAAAGCGACCTTGAAAAACAACAAAGTTAGCTCATGATCGACTCTTTGTGGGTCGATGCCTGGCATCTCCTCAGGGGAGTAGTATGCTCCGATGAAAACATTGTCTACAATGCCAAGGGTTATGGAGATATTGATAGGTATCATTTCAGCAATGGTTGCCATATTACCCTCAGCATAGATCTCGTGTGTAGCTAAGGGATTAATAGGACAAGACCTATCTCCAGTCATAGTCAAGGTGAATTGTCTGGCCTCAATTCTGCTTAACTCTGGGAGGATGTATGATTTGTGATGAAGATCTTCCCAGGGTTTGCCTAGACTAGTCATTGCTTCAATTATTGCTTCATCTGAGGGCAAGACTAAGTCTAATGAATCGGTGTGAGCGAGAGAAATCTGAGCCCAAATAGGCTCTAGAAGTGGATATAACTCTTGTGCAGGAGTTGGATCAGTGTTATTTGAAGCTTGTTGGACTAAAGAGTACACTACTTCAGCTGCGGACAAAGGCATGGACATGCCCGAGTGCCTTGTCCCATCCATCGTGGCCAATGGGGAAGGAAGTATCCATAAATTGTCAAAGTAAGTCATGTGGAACGACGAAACTTGAAAAACCTAAACCTTATGGTGATTGGATATAAACTTGATATCGCTTTGAGGGGGTGGGTAATCGAAGGTAACCATCAAAGATGGGCACAAACCAACACCTACGTTAATGACACCTAGTTGAGGATTATCAATCATCAGGACCGTGGATGCCCCTAATGTAGGGTCAGGTCTAGAGAAAGACAATTGATCGATGGTCACTATCCAACCCTCATGTGGAAACAACAAGACCCAAAAAATTGTAGCAACCACTGCTTGCATGGCATAAGTCCAACTCCTTCCTAACAAGAGGTTATAGTCAAGGGGAGCATCAACTACCTCTACTTTGACACACACGGTCTTCCCTCCTAACTGCATGGGGAAATACGGAAGGTTACCATGTGGTCAGAACGAATGACAATCGAAAACAATGAGAAGAGTAGGTGACGGAGGCAAAACGGGCTGGCCAACAACCTTCCAACATGCCAACAACATAATGCATGTCGAGGTGCCCTCATCAACCACCGTGCGAAATATATTCTGAGTAAAAAGTTTCATGGGATAAGCCACTACTATCTGAATTGCTACGTGGTAAGGCAGACAAGGTTTTAAGTCGGTTGTATCCAGCATGATTGTACCTGGATTACAAGTCTCAGTAGATCTTAAAGCGGTTAACAAGGCTTTCCTCTGGGAAGGGCGGCTTTTTAGGACCTTCAAAGTGGACATTGCACAAGGGGTTTGTGATAAATCTTCCACCACAAAGTAGTTCTAGGCAGCCCTTGCATTTGGGTTATGAGAAGCTTTTTTGAATGCACCCTTGGGAATGCGTGTCATTGCTTCGCCCAACGTCTTCTCAATCTGTAGAGGAAGAGATGGGAGTTCAGCTTCTTTAACCTTCTCAAAAGTGTTTGGTTTACTATAGTCATGCGCTCTAGTCGATATGAAAGAATCACCCTTCACCATATATACATTCATGGATGTGGGGTTGTCTGAAGATGGAGAGGGTTCTTGGCTGCCCCCTTCCGTGCTTGCAGAGGCTTGGTTTAGATTTTTCCCATGTTGAAATAGATTGGTCAACACAGCAGGATGTTGTTGCATCACAAACTTTTGGGCTTCTGCAAGCCAGGGACACAAATGGGTTAGGTGATCTTCCATGCACAATTTGCATGGATACCTCACCTTCCATTTCTCAATGTTTTCCCTGCCAGTATTATCGATAGGATTTTTATCCCCCTTACCCTTCTTTCGTTGTTTTTTCTTTCATTCAGGCTGCTAGGTGGCCTTTGGGTTAGTCTATTGCACTGTGTGTACCTCCGGTGTTTTGGTAGGGGGAGCAGCCAAAGTAGTAGTTTGGTTGGCCGTTGTGTGTTGTATAGATAACTACTGCAACTGCTTCGTCAATTTCTCAGCGGGATTTGTTTGTACTGAACCAACAATACCATCGGCATGTGGTCCAGCTCTCTGTCTAGTTTTATCCAATATTGAGTGTGGTGCATCTGGCAAGATGTTGTATAATAAACCAGACTGAGAATAGATGAGCTCAAATTGTTGAGCTCTCATGATGGCGTCTTCTTTGGAGAATACTCCTGACGTTGCGACGTCTTTGGATAACTGTGGGACCAAAAACTTAAGGAACCAGTCAAGCAGGAATGTTGGTGGGACTGGCACCTTAATTAAATTCTTCTGGCATCTCCATTCTCGGATGTGATCAGAGATATGGTCCATTGTTGTCTATTCGAAATTGGCAAGCAGATCTGTGCCAACATCGTATCTCACAGGTAACTGGAAATGGTGTTATAACCCTAAATTGCACTATCCATGCTTACCTAGCATCAGGCCAACTCATTTCCCTTCATTGCCAAAGCCATGCTGAACAGACTCTTTAAAAACCTCTCAAATCAAGTAACCTGTGCCCTAACCCACTGCTGGGCGCGTTGGAACGCTGGCAGGCCTTATACTGCACGCGTTGGAACGCGGGCTGGACCACTACAACCAGCGTTTACCTGACAAAGCAAAAAATCAGGAACGTTTCTGTCGGGACGAAAAGATTTGGGTCAGTTAACTAGAACTCCCAGCCATGCATGGCCAAGAGTTCGTCTAAAACCCTAGCTCCTTCTAGCCTATAAAATAAGGGGTAGGGGTACTATTCAAAGGAGGAAAATCTTAGCAAAGAAAATCTGCCCAATTGCCGAATCTGTTTTGTCCCAACCCTTTAGCCTTTCCTCAAGCTTTAGGAGAATTCAAGCAAAGTAGTGGGAGGACAAAAGAAGAGGAGGAGCCCAGGATCAGGATCGAGGAACGATGGCCGGTCTCTATAATCATTGTAAGTTGATTCATGTTGAGATTAATAAAAAGATACTTTTCCCGTCCCAAATACACGAGTTTTATATGTTCTATTTGATTTGTGTTTAATCTCTAACCCTCTAGTAGATCAATAGCATGCATGCGTAGTTTTGTCCTGATTGCAGGATCGCTTTTTGGAAGGAGCAGCAGCAGTAAGGGGATAAAATCTCAATGGAGGACCTACACCAACTATCGATAAAAAGGTTAGTTAGTTCTTCCCATGTTTGCATGAAAAAAAGGGTTTTAGGTTTGGGTAGAAGGTTAAAAGTTATTTCTTAAAGGGTCATGATCTGCATGCAAGTTTAAACCCTAGCTTGTTAGTCCGTAGGGTAGAATAACCCCACAACAGAATTGGCGACTCCACTGGGGATATTTGACTCTTAGGGTTTCTGGATTTGGTTAAAAGGTCTTTTGGGTAGTTCAAAGAAGTTCAGTCTCTGTTTCTTTGTTTATTTTGTTGTCTGTTAGGTCAAAGCTAGCAGGGAACCTGGTTATCAATACCATTTCTTCCTTGACTGTTGCTTGACATTTATTCTCAGGACACACAGAGGTACACGCGACCTGCAGAAGGCCTGCACGCATGTGCCCTGCGCCCTAACGTTCTACAACCCGTGTTTGAACGCCTGTTGTAGGGGTTTCAGTAGCGTGTAGAGCCCAGGAAGCTTAAGAGGCAGTCTCCTCTTCCCTGTCATAATTTTACCTTCTCAAGGGGCTTTCTGGATCCTGTCTGGGTCCTGTTAGTTTACTGTCTTGTTTTCAATCTGCCTTATTGTGTTGATTGTTCTTTGCTTGTGTTTTCTTTTTTGCAAATTTTCCTTTTCTGTTGAAGTTATAGCATCCAAGCCTCTTAAAGACCCTGGTTGTCAATACCAGGGGCCTTTTTCAGGTCTGGACTGCCTGTGTATTGTTTGATCTTGGATTTTATATAGACCCGCGGCCTCTTTAAGTCTTGCCCGCGGGTACCCGCGCGCTGTTGTAGTTCAGCACACGTTTGCACGCGTGCTGTCTTGGTGACAGTCGCGGGCTTGATTGGAAGCTTTTCAGCTTGGGTAGGGCAGTGATCCCTTCCTGTGGTGAGAAGATATCCTCTCAGGGGTATAGATTCTGGAGCTGCACAGTCAACAGGTTAGGGCATCTCATCCTTAGCCTGTGTTTGTTAGTTGATGTTTTGATAGAAAAGACAAAAAAGAAAAATATTTATTTTATGGTTTTTAGGCAAGTGTTAGAATCGGTGTTGTCTTGATTGCTTTTTGCATTTTGTGGTCTGATTCTGTTGTGATATACGCTTTAAGCCAGAGTTTTCTTTTCATTCTCTTGGTTTTGTTCTTGTCAACATTTTTCCTTGTTGCGTTATTTTGCAATGAAATAAAAAAAAAAATCCTCTTTTTCATTTTCTTCTTGGTGTGAAGATTGTGTTGTGGCATCGGTAGCTAGGAAAGAAGTCTTTTTTCATACGTTTTTGTAGTGCATTTCGAGTATAAGTAGCTCGCAGATCTGAGTGAAAGTTCTCCTTATTTACTGCATGAAATCTTAGTAATTTTGAAAAGAAAAGAAGTCTTTCTTGTTGAAAAGTTGTTGGTTTTGCATTTTAGTAAAAGTTGTTGTTTCCAAGCATTTCTTCTTCATTTTGCTTTGAGTCTTTTTACACACCATAAGTTTCACTTTCATACCTTGTGAATTAAAAATCCCATTAAAAGCAACACTAATTAAAATCAAGTAGACTTTTTTGTTTGTAGGGTGCATACACTAGCTCAGGAATAGGGCCTTGGAATAGGTTGGAGAGCAAATTCTCCAAGGCCACCCAAACCAAACATTGGAGTCTGTCAATAGGGAGTGTAGAAGTCCAATTACAAAAAGTTATTCAGGACCCCCCTCTAACACAAGGGCTAAACACGAGGTCGCATAAGGAAAGGTAGCGGAGATAACCCCTCCAAAGCTGGACCGAGCATTGTGGAGAACACATATCGAGGATTTGTTAAGGGATTCCGTCGTTTGCATTTGCCACGGAGCTTCATGGGCCTCGAATCCATTCAAGGTCCTCAGTTGTCTTCCGAACCATTTTCTCTTGATACCCTTGACAGGTTTTGGGCTTGATACCCTTCTCATTGTGGTCTACCCGACTATCGACTGTACCCGCCTGATAGCTGTTCACGTGTTGGCAAACTAGTTGCCAATATTTTATAGGGACATACACAGGTGACTGCGGGGGTATACCGTGGTACCTAGGACGGACATCGGACCAACGCTTTGCAGAGTATACCCAGAGGGTGCTTCCGTATTCGAGTTGCACTTGCACTGGTAAGGTGCTCTAGTGTTGGTTGTTGTAACTGTTCTTCCAACTAGTTTAGTGCTTGCTTGATTTATCTATTAGGGGCTTTCTTTTAGTGAGTGTTACTGTTTGTTCATGTAGAATACCTTATCGTGTCGTGAATATTCTCACACAGTAAAGGATTCAGAGCTCCGCTGGTCACGAAGGCTTCTAGGCCTGCCGCCGGTTATACTGGAGCCACCCCCACCACCATTGAGGCGGAAGCTAGACCATCAAGGGTATTTCGAAGCAACCGAGGCTTTTGAGCCCGAACAACCCCTGGAGGAATCAAACGCTAATCTTGGCATGATTGAAACCCCAAACACTAATACTTGGCTGGACATTATTGTGACAATTCAATTTTATGAAAGCCTGTCAGTGCCTAACCCAGTTATGGAACAAATCACTTCCTCTGGGAATTCTTTCATTCCTATCACTGTTACTACCACAGGAGAATCTTCTCCTAACTTGCCTTTGTCGACGGTCCAAGCCACCATGGTCTCGGCTGCAACTACGTCATACAGTGGACCGACCCCATCTATCGCGGCGGCCACACCTCTTTACACACCTAGTGCGACAGGCCCTCCGTTTTCATACGGTATGCCTAGTTCAGGTACAAGTCCTGCACTCACTTCCTCCACTTTACAGACTTTGGGTCTGGGGGCAGGGAGCTCTGATGCTTCTCTGCAAGGTCAACTTGGGGGCATTCCTGTCCCTTTCAATGCTTTTCCTTATGCTGGGGGTCATATCCCTCCTTCATCCCCTTCGCCTAGTGGATTTCATCAGCAGTCCGCTGGGCAGCCTGCACACACGAGTCCACTTAGATTCGGGACTCAAGGAACACCTGTGCAAACTCTGCCGGTAGGTTCGTCACCATTTGTTTGGAACGGGGCGTTTGGTACTAACACTTTCGCATCCACTACTTTCCGATCTGGGGGCACACCAATTTTTGGACAAACTACACCAGCCCAGGGTATTATTCCTGCGTCAGGGTCACATATACCAGGACCTTGGAACTCAGGACAAGGATCCATTCCTTCCTCTAGAATATCATTCTGGGGTAATTCCTTCCACAGTCAATGGAACCCCGGACATACTTCTATGCCTCTCCCCTCGGGACCGGCATGGGGTAATCCTTCCCAAAGTCCGTCAAACATGATGAATGCCCAACATCTTATGTCCTTCATGGGGAATCAACAAATGATGTCTCCTCAAATGAAAAACCCTTACGCTGGTCAGGGCCATGGTTTCTACCAGAACCCGAGCCACCAACCAAACTTTTCCTGGAAACCTGGTGCCAGTCCAACTCTAGGACCCTTTTATCCCATCTATCAGCAGCAACCTAAACTACCTTTCTTGGCGATGTTACACTTGCCAGATTTAACATGGTTGTTGAATGATCCTATCTGTCACGATCCGCATTGGCCTCCTATGCCGAAGAAGTTGCCTTCGGACATCCCAAAGTTCGAGGCCAAGCCTAATGAATATCCAGGTGATCACGTGACTACTTTCCACTTATGGTGTTCATATAACTCACTGAAAGATGACTCCGTCCAGTTGTGATTGTTTCCCTGCACTCTTATTGGGAGTGCCGCGAAATGGTACATAGAGCTTGATCATTCACGATATTCTTCTTTTGACGAACCGGCGATGGCCTTCCTTAACCATTTCCAGTTACCTGTGAGATACGACACCGGCACAAAGTTGCTAGCTAATTTCGAGCAGACGGCAGCGGACCATATCTCGGATCATATTTGAGAGTGGCGACACCGAAAGAGTCTTATTAAGGTACCCGTCCCACCAACATTCCTGCTTGAGTGGTTCCTTAAGTCTTTAGTTCCGTAGTTATCCAAAGACGTCGCGACTTCAGGGGTTTTCTCTGAGTAAGATGCCATCATGAGGGCTCAACAGTTTGAGCTTATCTACTCTCAGTCTAGTCTCTTGTACACCATCCTGCCGGATGCACCATGATCGATTCTGGACAAAACCAGACAGAGAGCCGGACCACATGTCGATGGTATAGTTGGTTCGGCACAAACCAAGCCNAGTTATCTATACAACACTCAGTGGCCAGCCAGACTACTTCTTTGGCTGCTCCTCCTACTCAAACGTCGGAAGTACACTCCGTACAAACGACTAACCCAAAGGCCAACCATCAACCCGAGGGGAAGAAAAAACAATGCAAGAAGAGTAAGGGGGATAAGAAACCAAATGATAATGTTGGTGATGGCACCACAGAAAGGAAGAAGGAAAGGTATCCGTGCAACCTATGTGCAGAAAACCACCCTACTCATCTATGTCCTCGACTTGCGGAGGCCCAAAAGTTTGTCACACAGCAACAACAAGCTATGTTGACTAACCCCTTTCAGCATGGGAAAAATTTAACTCAAGCCTCCGCAAGTACCGAGGGGGGCAGCCAAGAAAACTGCCCTCCCCCAAACAATCCATCTTCCGCGAACGTATATATGGTGAAAAGTGACGCTTTCATTACGACTAGACCACACGACTATAGTAAGCCAAGTGCCTCTGAGAAGGGAAAAGAAGCCGAGATCCCATATCTTCCTCTACAGATTGAGAATATGTTGGGTGATACAATCACATGCATCCCAAAAGGTGCGTTTAAGAGGGCTTCTCACAATCCAAACGCAAGGGCCGCCCAGAACTACTCTATGGTGGAAGATTTATCCCAAACCCCTTGTGCTATGTCTGCTTTGGAGGTCCTCCAAAGTTGCCCTGGTCAGAGGAAAGCCTTGTTGACTGATTTAGGCTCTACTGAGACTTGTAACCCGGGTACCATCATGTTAGATACGACTGACTTGAAACCTCGTTTGCCTTACCACGTCACGTTCCAGATAGTAGTGGCTCATCCCACGAAAACTTTTACACGGAATATCTTTCGCACGGTGGTAGACGAGGGCGCTTCGACTTGCGTTATGTTGTTAGCATGTTGGAAATCCATTGGTCAACCTGAGTTGTCTCCGTCACCTACTCTCCTCACTGCGTTCGATGGTCATTCTTTCCAACCGCATGGCATCATTCCTTCTTTCCCTGTACAGTTAGGGGGGAAGACCGTGTGCGTCGAAGTATAGGTAGTTGATGCCCCCATTGACTACAATCTATTGTTAGGTCGTAGTTGGACTTATGCAATGCAAGCAGTGGTCGCTACAGTTTTTCGAGTCCTATTGTTTCCACATGAAGGTCGGATAGTGACCATTGATTAGTTATCCTTCTCTCGACCTGACCCAGCTTTGAGAGCATCCACGGTTCCCATGGTTGATAATCCTCAAGCCGGTGTCGTTAACGTAGGAGTTGGCTTGTGCCCATATTTGATGGGTACTTTTGATTACTCACCTCCTCAAGGCGATGTCAAGTTTATATCGACTCACCACAAGGCTGAGATTTTCCATGTTTCGTCATTCCGCACGACTTACTTTCAGGATCCGTGGATTATTCCTTCCCCATCAGACACGATGGATGCGACAGGGCATGCGGGCATGTCTACGCCCTTGTCGGACGCTGAAGTAGCGTACTCTTTGGTTCAACAAACTTCAGCTACTCCTGATCTGATTCCCGCACCAGAGTTGGATCCACTCCTTGAGCCTATCTAGGCTCAGGATTCTCTTGTCGACACCGATTCGTTAGATTTAGTCTTGCCTTCGGACGAAGCCATAATCGAAGTAATGACTGGTCCGGACAAACCCTGGGAAGATCTTCATCATAGATCATACTTCCTCCCAGAGTTACACCGAATCGAGGTAGGAGAATTCACTATCACCATGATGGGAGATCAGCCTTGTCCCATTAACCTCTTGGCTACACAGGATATTTATGCTGAGGGCAATATGGCAACTATCGCTGCCACGATACCTATCAATATCTCCCGAAACCCCGGCATCGTGGAGAATGTCTTCGTCGGAGCGGATTTCTCCCCCGAAGAGATTCAGATTTACACAGACCTTTTTAAGGAATTCTGCGATGTTTTTTCTTGGTCTTACGAGGAAATGCTAGGCATCAATCCGAAAATAGTTGAACACGAAATCACGACGTATCCGGAAGCTAAGCCGATTCGACAAAAAATTCGTCCAGTCAATCCTAGGAAAGCAGCAGCCATTAAGACGGAGGTTGAGAAATTGCTTAAGGCAGGGTTCATATACCCAATTCACATGACCCAATGGGTGTCAAACCCCGTGCCGGTCGATAAAAGACAAGGCACGATTCGTGTCTGTACTGATTTCTATGATTTGAACAAGGCATGTCCAAAAAATAATTATCCAACCCCATTCATCGACCAGATCATTGATGAGTGCACCGGTTGTGAAGCCTTTTCGTTCATGGATGGTTTCTCGGGCTATAACCAAATCTAAATCAAACCTGAGGACCAACACAAAACGACATTCATTTGTCCGTGGGGTACATTCGCCTATCGAAAAATGTCTTTTGGTCTCAAGAACGCTGGAGCCACTTTCCAGCGGGCCATGTCTTTTGCGTTTCATGACCTCAAAC
>SNQJ01S0001394.1:137521-165741 GCA_010110895.2 Picea sitchensis
CTCTTTGTCTTACCCTCCGGACTCCCAAAACATAACGGGTCTCCTTTTAAGCCCTTTTCAGACCCTCTAAACATGAAAAGATTGTCGAGCGATCTTGTGACCCTTCACGCTCGTTAAACTGAAATTTGAAGTCACATCTGTCCATCGGTAGTTTATTCCTTTTTTGGTTCGGACGGTCAATTGTACGAACAAAGGAATACTCTATCAAATTCCAACTCTTTAGAAGAGTATCCTTAGGTATAATTTTATTCCTTTTTCGGGCCTGAGGGACTAAATTTACGAAAAAGAAACCCCCCCGGAGTCCATAGTTAAGCTCTTTTCAGACTCCCTAAAATTGAAAAGATTGCCGAGTGACCTTATTCTTTCACACTCATTAAAACGGTCCAAAGAATATTCCTGACGGAGTCCATAGTTAAGCTTTTTTCAGACTCCTTAAAATTGAAAAAATATCCGAGTGATCTTGTCCTTGTCACACTCGTTAAAATGGTTTTGAATTGACTTCTAGTCGGTGCTAGTTTACCCCTTTTTCAAACCAACTAGACTATTGACAAAAAAGGTACCCCAATGGAGTTTCCTTTTATGCTTTTTCAGACTCTCTAAACATGAAAAATCACCGAGCTTCCCTTCTCTGGGCTCGTTAAACTTACATCAAAGGATGTTACCATTGTGTGTTCTATCAACCGCACTTGCATCCTTTACCCATCAGCTTAGTAAAAGTTTGCTTTTGCGTCTTAACACCTTTGGCCACTGGAAGATTTTTCCCGAGTACCATTTCCTAGAACATTAGTCTTGTCCTCGTGCCTTGAGCTTGTATTTTTGTTGTGCTCGTTCCTCCACTATAACGTAATATTCCTTTATTCTTTTCAAAATACTCAAAAAGAACAAAAAAATCAAATATGCCCCAAAAAGAGGATGGGAAAAGTACTTTCTTTATTGGCAGCATCGTGAGTCGCCCTTGGATATAACACATTTGTCCATTTGATCCATCAGACTTTGGGATGTAGTACGACCTTAGGAAGCCTTGCACGCTATATTGAGTTGTGTCCTCCACCGTTTGGTTACTCTTCCAAACATATGGAGAGTTTGCGTTGCCTCCTGCTTCGTAGACTTATGATTAACAGATATGCTGCCTGAGTTGTATCACTTGTCATGCTATTGTCCAAGGGAAGTTTGTTATTTAGCCTGAGTCGGCCACTCTGCAATATGTCTCTTGTCCGCATACCCGGGCATCCTGAACGTCCAATCAAGTCTTTGTTCGAAATCACTGAAGCCTTCAGTCCGATCATCAAGATTATCAAGTCCACAACCAACGAGCCATTGAAGACCTCTGGGTAGTGCAGTCGTACACTCATATTACACTCCTACCCAAGTTTAGAAGATTTTGAAGTTGTTGCTCGAGCTCTGAAGTACAACCATCAGGCCGAATCAGCGTCTGAGAGATAGATACTTTCTATGTATATATTTTTGATTTCGAGATGTAGCTCCGCTATGTATTGTTCGCAGCTACTCTTTATAGTTATTTGACATGGATCTACAGTGTATTGGATTGGTAGCCATGGTTCGGATTCATCCCGAGCATGGGTATGCCCGCCTCGGTGAGACATTTGATATTTCTTCCAGACGGCACCTCCTAATTCCTGATTCCTGGGCTCACTCATTCAACATATCAGTACAGATTGGTAATGTATTTCGGCCATCAGATGCTCTTCTAAACTCACACATTAGGGGGCATCTATTACAACCCTAAATTGCACCATCCATGCTTACCTAGCATCAGGCCAACTCATTGCCCTTCATTGCCAAAGCCATGCTGAACAGACTCTTCAAAAACCTCCTAAATTAAGCAACCCGCGCCCTAACCTATCACTAGGCGTGTTGGAACACTGGCAGGCCTTATACTGCACGCGTTGGAATGCTGGCTGGCCCACTACAACCCGTGTTTACCTAACAAAGCAAAAAATCAGGAAAGTTGCCGACGGAACGAGAAGATTTTGGTCAGTTAACTGGAACTCCCCGCCATGCATGGCCGAGAGTTCGTCTAAAACCCTAGCTCCTTCTAGCCTATAAAAGAAGGGGTAGGGGTACTATTCAAAGGAGGAAAATCACAGCAAAGAAACTTTTCCCAATTGCCGAATCCGTTTTGTCCCAACCCTTTAGCCTTTCCTCAAGCTTTAGGAGAATTCAAGCAAAGCAGTTGGAGGACAAAGAAGAGGAGGAGCCCAAGATCAGGATCAAGGAACGGTGGTCGGTCTCTATAATCATTGTAAGTTGATTCATCTTGAGATTAATAAAAAGATACTTTTCCCGTCTCGAATACACGAGTTTTATATGTTTTATTTGATTTGTGTTTAATCTCTAATCCTCTAGTAGAAAAACAACATGCATGCATAGTTTTGTCTTGATTGCAAGATTTCTTTTTGGAAGAAGCAGCAGAAGCAAGAGGGATAAAGCTCAACGGAGGATCTACACCAACCGTCGATAAAAAGGTTAGTTGGTTCTTCCCATGTTTGCATGTGAAAAAGGGTTTTAGATTTTGGGTAGAAGGTTAAAAGTAACTTCTGAAGGGTCATGATCTGCATGCAAGTTTAAGCCCTAACTTGTTAGTCCGTAGGGTAGAATTTCCCCACAACAAGGTCGCATTCGGGTGAGTTACAGAGATTATCCCTCCATGCTTCAACTATTTGTAGTGGTCGGATCATATATTGGGGGTGACTTGAAGGTATACCCACGATTATGTGTGGGAGCCTCTCAAGTTGATTTCGGACTTGTTATCCTGCCCATATATTCGGATCAGACTGTCGATTGTACCCGCCCAGGGGATGACTGTGAGTTGGTGTCCGTAATTTCCATAATCCTTAGGTACTTA
The DNA here is from genome assembly GCA_010110895.2 of Picea sitchensis. Classification (NCBI taxonomy): domain Eukaryota; kingdom Viridiplantae; phylum Streptophyta; class Pinopsida; order Pinales; family Pinaceae; genus Picea; species Picea sitchensis. The sequence goes on from SNQJ01S0001394.1 coordinate 140,388, forward strand.
CATGAGGTGACAGTGAAGGGAAGTCTCACTGTACCTGGGACAGACATTGGTCAAACTCACTCGGGCTCCTTGGAAGGTAAATCCACAATTACTGCATGGAAGCTTGCACCAAGGTGAAATTCCATTAAACAGGTCGCCTTTGTAACTGTTCCACCATATTGTAGCCCCTTCTTGACTTGATCATGCAATGTTGGATTTCATCACCAACTAGTACGATCATCGAGAGAAGTTTTGTTTGCTTGGTTTTGATCCCTAGATTTTATTAGCTTATGCTGTTTATTTTCGTTAGTTGGCCCTATATTTTCAGCGTGTATTGTTCTTCTCCAAAATTGAGCCTATAGACGATAAAGGTATTCGTTTATCACATAGGATGCAATGGATACCTCCGTAAGGCTACCAACCCTTACCTCCTAACCCTCCAGAAGACAACTACCGTGGAGAGGTAGAAAATCAATCTGACGCTGGGAGTGTTGTTGCTCCTCCGTTATAAAATTCAGAAGGCGCTTTGGTTACGGTTGAGAATCCCACTCCTCGCACTACATCTATGTCAGTAACCCCTCTTGAACCACTTTTTCTTTGTTTAGACTCCCTTGGTAACGTCATAGACAAAGAGGTCCCACAGTTACCTGAGAGAGATTTTACCGAAACACATATGGGATCCACAGAAGCAACCTTTGGTGATGAGTATAGGAATAATGTTCATCCTACCACTGCAGTAGATACAAATCCCATGCCTTCTCATTCTATATGGAGGACTTCATTAGGACGCGATGTCTATGAGAATTTTGAATCCTTTCGACAACCCTTTAATCCTCATGACCCTCCTATTGAAAGTGGGTCGTCTGGTCAAACGATGAATCACCCCATCTATCAAGTCATTAACCCTACTGTTGCATCAACACAAGTCTATCCTAATGTTGTACTCATCACCTCTACTCATTCCCAAGGCACTTCGATCCCTATTCCCGCTTTTACAAACTTTCACTCTACAGCTCCACATGTTCTGCACGATCTTGTTGGGACATATTTTTACCCGAGAATGCAGACCCTTGCCAACCAAATACAACCAATTGGAGGACAACCACCATCTAGAGGACCTATCCCTCTTGGAATACCACCATCCTATGGCGGGCCTATCGCTCCCGGGGGACAAGCCCCTTTTCATGTTCTTCCCAGAGGGAAACCTCCCTTTGCCAGTCATACCCCGGTCATTAATCCACCGTTGGTAGGGGGAAACCTTCGTCTGTTGGAAACCATTCACAATCCTGGGGCGTAGCTTCCAGAGGCACATTTACCCAACCCCATGTTAGGGGGCACTCTTATCATAACCCACAAGGAGGAGTATCAAATTCTGTTCCTTCTGGACCATCTTATGGACAACCTTATCCGAGCGGCATCCCAAACACCACCTGGAGTCCTCAAGGATAGCAACCTTATCCTCCCCATGGGTCTAATGTGTATCTACCTCTGGGATCTACTCTTTACCCTCCTCAAGGGAGCAATGTTCATCCTCTTTCTGGGTAAGGAAATCACCCGGCTTATAATGCTCAAAACCCACCGGGTTATGCAAATGTTTCTCAGCCATCATCGAATCCTATTTATCCTGGTCAACTACAACTGTATGTAGGAGGACCTACTAGTTACAACTATCCACCTAACACAATTTATGGTCCTACTGGTGTTCCTATGCCACACTAGTATCATCCGCAAATTAACCAACAACTACCTTTCCTTGCAAATCTGGATCTCCCAGACTTGTCTCGGTTAACTAATGATCATATTTTTCATTCACTGGTTTGGCCAGTTATTCCAGCTAAACTTCCTTCTGATATTCCGAAATTTGATAGAAAATCTTGTGAAGATCCAAATAACCATGTCATGACTTTCCATTTGTGGTGTTCATCGAAATCCCTCATGGATGATTCTATATGTTTGCACCTTTTCCAGTGAACACTTATTGGCTCTGTAGCAAAGTGGTATATCGAGCTACCACGTGATTCTTTTCATGATTTCAACTCCCTTGCCATGTCTTTCCTCATGCACTTTCAACTACATATTCGCTACGAGACGGGTACTGAACTCTTGACCTCCCTTCGTCAAAATGAATCTGTGCATATCTCTGACCATATTCATGAGTGGAGACGATGATGAAGGATGATCAAGGTGATCATTCCTGACATATTATTGGCGGAATGGTTTACTAAATCACTTTTACCCCCAATCGCTCGCAATGTCGCTATGGGTGGCACGATCACCGAGGAAGAAACCATTGCTCGGGCTCAGTACTTAGATTTGGTTTATTCACAATCTGGTACTTTGTATGATTTTCTTCTGAATGTTGCTCGAGCTAATATCAATCCATCCAAGCCATCATCCTCATCTCACGCGGACAGTGTTATTGGTTCTGTCAAAACTCAATCTACTTCCCAATCGACCACACTCTCCTCTACCTCCCCCCAAACTCACATCTCTGAGGTGAATACAGTTCAACCTACCCCTTCACAACAATTCGGAGGTAAGAAGAAGACAAAGAATAAAAACAAAAAGACTAATAATAATGAACAACCGAAAGCTCAAAACCCACCACCAGCTAATAAAAATAAACCACAATGGAAACCGAAGTTCCCATGTCTTATCTGTGGTGACGATCACTACACTCGAGACTGTCCACATCAAAATGAAGTGTCCAAACTCTTTAAAGGAAATTCCCAACCCTCCATGCTTACTCATCCTTTTCCTCATCAACAATCCATGGTTTCTCAAACCCCCTCTCTTGGGGGAAGTTATAGCCATCCTCATGATGAGGCCTTGATGAGTGTAGATACTTATATGTTTAATGGGATTAATTTGACCACTCTCTCTAAGACATATGACACACTAGGTAACCCTAACAAAGGAAAAGACACTAACGGTACCAGTACTTTACCAGATCTATCACCATCCTCCGTTAGTCCTCCATCGGTTAATCCTCCATATGGACCACTTCATATTGAGAAACCTATGTTCGACTCTATCTTACGCCCTCCTAAGAGAACTATTCACAAAGCTACCTTTAATCCTAGTTCACGTGCTGCCCAAAACTACAACATTGTTGAATATTTGGCTCAAGCACCATGTGCTATGTCTGCGTTAGAAGTTCTACAACACTGCCCCAGTCAACGTAGAACTCTCTTGGAAACTATTGGCATTGTTGATCCTGAGTCGTCCAACCATATCATGTTTAACCTGGACAATTGTACGTCTTGACTCTCCCACCAACTTGCTTTCCAATTTGATGTTGTTGTTCACAATAAAAAAAATCCACCAAACTATTCTGGATGAGGGAGCCTCAACTTGTGTCATGTCTTTAGTATGTTGGAAAGGTTTAAAATCACCCACACTTAACAAATCCCCAACGATGTTATGCACCTTTTATGGGTGAGGTTTTCATCCCCATGGGATTTTACAGTCCCTGCCCATCCAATTGGGTGGAAAAACTGCCACTGTTGATGCCGAGGTGGTCAATGCTCCCCTCGATTACAACTTGTTACTTGGAAGAAGTTGGTTTTATGCTATGACTGTTATTACCTCGTTGGTCTTTCGATGTGTACAATTTCCTCATCAGGGAAAAATTGTCACTGTTGATCAGTTAGATTTATGCACGACCGATGCTCGCGCTCCCGCTACCAACAACATTCCTTTCTTAGGAGATCACAAGATCACGTATGAAAGCGTTGGTGTTGGCTCGTTGAAATATTCTATCCTTATGGGTACCTTCCCTACACTTCTTCCACCGACTACACATCATATTGCCACCATCGATATGATTTCGACCGCATCTTATCAATCTTTGGAATCATCTGACCCTTGGATTGTACCTAGTCCATTGGATTTCGATGCACTAAGTGACACCTTGCCACTTAGTCCAACCAAAAAATCATACGTTTCTATCCAATCCTCTTCTCCCTCTTTGGATGACCAACATTTATTAGCACCTGACAGTTACTCGATGCCATCACAGTTAAGTTCCTTGTTGTCTACGATTGACTCCATTTCCCCAATTCTTCCCTCGGATGAATCTATTATGGAAATGTTGAACATTGAAGAGATACCTCGGGATGATAACCATCATCGATCCTCTTTTCTTCCCCCTCGTGAAGAAATTTAGGAAGATATACAATATATCTCCCCTCCTGATGTCGATTTTCCATCGTCTCCCATGCCTTCAACTTCCGATGATTTGGATCCGGTAGTTGACATGATGATATCTTCGATAGGGCTATTGGAGCCTAATCTCCTTACCCTTGTCGTGACCCTCGACATGTGTCCCTTCTAGAGTGATTTTCTTCCATCCAGTGAAGATCTCTTGGAATCCATGACTGAGTTTTTTCCCTTGACATGGTGTCCTTCTAGGACATTATTTTCTTGGCAGACATGATCAAGAAGAATCAACGAGAATAGTTTCTCTTCTTTGTGGCCTGATCATTAAAAAATGAAACAACAATCTGGGGATTGAACCCGGAACCCTAAGCATCGCTCTTTTTCCTGTGTCAAGATCATTAAAAAATTAAACAGTCACCTCTCTTGAACCTTCATTTCATCCACTCTTATCCTTTTTCTCCATCTAGTAGAGAAATTGATGACAACCTCAAAGTCGGTGAATGAATTGAAGCTTGGAGGGCATGTCTCCAACCTTTGATGATCATTTTGGAGTTAATCCACTAGCTTTCAAGCTGGGGGCATACCGAGCTTAGTCTTTGTTATTTCTCGTGCTCGTAAATACATGAGAATGAAACTGGGTAAATTTTTATCTCTTTTTCGGACCCGCATGGTTAAATGAAAAAGGAACCCCTTGGATTCATATTTTGATCTCTTTTCAGGCTCTCTAAACATGAAAAGATTTTTGAGGGATCTTGCTTCCTTTCCCACTCGTTAAAAGGTTTGAAAGGGTGTCTTTCGAGTGATAATTTATCTCTTTTTCGGCCTCGCAAGACTAACATTACGAAAAAGGACAACATTGGAGTCGTCTTTAAGTTGTTTTCAGACTCTCTAAATATGAAAAACCACTGAGTTTACCTTCTCTGGACTCGTTAAACAATCATACATTGAAGGGCCCATACGGGACCGAACCCTTACTTCTTCCAGTTCACTAAACAAAGGAAGAGGGACTTACTGAAGGTGAGTGATATTGAGCATGTGTTACCCTCCTCGATCTCGTTAAATTAAAAATAGGTACTCATTTATCTGTATGGGGGAAAAATTGAAAGAAGAAAGCCAAACAGTTTTTGAGAGCACTACCAGTAGGTCTTACGATCGCCCTTGAACACGACACTTTGTCTTTGCACGCAATTTAATCTGTTGAACCTCTGCACTGAGCCAATCCTCTAAGTTTCTTTTACTCCTTTGGGTCACTTGAAGAAAGTCACAACATCCACTACGTCCTCAAGTTTTGGTCCATGTCAAGTTTCGGCTATTGTGCCTCAGTGTTTAAGGGAAGTATCTACCTCGAGAGTCAGCCATCACAAATATCTTGTTTCAATACCCATGTCAGTCCATGTTCATTTTATCTACAAATTACATCTCTGTGAACGTTTCATGTCGTTGATGGGGGATACATCAAGTCCCTCCTTCGATGAGTCTATTCTCATTGACTTCAACACATTATCCAGGACTTAGACTTAGAAACTAGTTAGTACCTTGGGACCTGCATGCCTCAATGGTAGGTCTCCTCCTGTCTGACAGTGGGTTTGCATCATTGACCCCTGATCGGATGATTCCACAGATGTTTGACTTCATATCATCAATTAACATTCATTGGAATGTACTAGAGTACCTTGGGAATCATTGACATCAGTGGTGATCTCCCTTGCGCTTGTTAACAATTTACATCATTGACCGGTAATCAAGTGGTTTCTTCCATGTTCGACATTAGGACATCTATTCACATGGTTAGATTCATACTACATTGGGATCGGTAAGAAGAAACTGGGTTGAGTTTTCACTCTTATGCATACTTTTCCCAGGTTGTGAAGGAGTTGTTTTGAACTATGACACATATATTGTTACATAGATCCACTTTGTATTGGTCGTGGCTATGTCTTGTCATATTGTAGATCCACTGTGTATTCTTCGTGGCTATGGTTAGTTCAGGTCATAGGAGTATATATCCACATTGTATCTTTAGTAGCTATACCATTTTGTCAATATAATTATGGATCCACAGTGTATTTTATGGCGACCATACCTAAAAAGTCTTTATCACTCAAGCATAGGTATGCCTATCTTGGGTTTGAAATATGTCATAATATTTGTTTGATGGTTGTGTGCAGATTTTTTCGGTTTCTCTACGTCCATACCCTTGCTCAAAAAAGTCCACAAAGTACTTCAGTCATCATCATCTTCTAACTTCATACTTTGGGGGGAAATCTGTTACGCCTCAAAATTACTCACTCTGTAGTGTCGCAAGTGTTGTCATTACGAGTGTTGTAAGTGTCGCATATTGTCCGCAAATGTCGCATCTTGAACAAAAGTGTTTTAAGTGTCACAAACACCATACTTCCATATTTCATAGGTCGTGCCTCTAATGACATCATAAAGACACTTAAGACACCTCAAAGGTTAGTTTGGAAGAAGAGAGATCACTTGACAGGAAGTACAAACCTTTTGACATTGAGAAAACCACAAAAAAAATGGATTTTGGAGAGGAGTACTCCCCTACCCACTATCAGGGAGTGTTGGCCCTCCCTGAGCCTATTTGGGGGAGTTCTTGAGCACCCTGTGCACCCTTTTGGGGGAGCGCTACCCTCTTTTTTGCAAATTCTGGGTTTGTTGAGGCAAATAAGGGAAGAATCCATCCATTCCTGAAGGCAGTTGGATTCAAATAGATGGTCAAGGCATGATCTTAGGGGAGATCCTCAACTGAAGGAGAGGAATTCTCAACTCATCCCAAATATCTCTCAAGTGGTTTGACCTCTCCAAGGTTATATAAGGAGATCTTCTCATGGTGAAAGGCACAATGGAGATTGAGAATTACATCAAACTTATGATCTCATGAGTGAGATGCCATCAAAACAATCAGTGGATATTATTTGAGAAAAGGGGTTGGACAAGGAGAACTGGAAGAAGTTGTTGCACCTTCATTCAAAGGATTGTAAGTATGTTTACTTGTTCTCATTAATAATCAATGCTTGGTCTGTTTCTTTCAAACTTATGCTTGTTCCATATGAGTTTGTCTGCAGTATATGGATCTATGTTTGAGCTAATCTCAGTAGAGTAGGAAGTCTTTTGTACCTTTGTTTGTCCTACAGGATCTATCATGGAGCTCAGGATCAAATCTCATCCAGGACTTTGCAGGGACAAATGTTACTAATAAGGTACATATATTTCTCCTTCTCTTTCATTCATTAGCTTGATTAGATGTAAAAGGAAGTTAGTGTCCATGTTAAGAACTTTTATGTCTTGGCCTTAGGAGTCTAGAGGCCAAGAGGGAATCCACTTGTCTGCAGGGGGATTCACCTTCAACACCAACCCTAGGAAGAACCAAATCCCTTGTTTTAGGACACCAACCCTAGGAAGAACCAACTCCCTTGTTTTAGGGCACCAACCCTAGGAAGCACCAAATCTATTATTTAGGGAACCAACCCTAGGAAGCATCAACTTCCTCTCTTCAAACTTTAATTAGTAAAGGACATTAGTCCTTCCTTGCTCCATCCTTCCACCCTCGTTACATAAGTATCTTGTCTTTCTTTTTTGGACTCTACTGTGTCTTTAAATATTCTCTGTAAAACCCACATAGACAGTTTCCTTTCACCTTGTTTGTCTTCTTATATAATTTCCAAAAGGTATAAGGCTGAACCATGGTGTTTTTTATTAATGAAACATTGCACCCCTTCATTTAATTAACACAAATGGTGATTTCATTAATTGATTTTCGTACATAAAATTAAACATTGATTTAGTACAAATATTCTGGAGTGATGGAAACAAATTTTACAATTATACAACATGGGTTTTGAGAGGAACATGCCCAATTAGATGAGCAATGAGAATTTTCCCTAGAACATGTGCGAGGTGGACGGTACAGGTGGTTCTTTTAAAGAAACTTGCCTAGATTTTTCTTTTGTTGTTGGATGCTATATCAAATTTTGTGCATTTTTCCTTTTCATGAATGTATAAATTGACCTCCACATATCTCCTTTGTTGGTGACTATTTAAAATCAAATTGTAAACATTTTACTTGATCGTGGATATTAAAATCAATTCCCTCTCAATTGCTAGTCACTAAAGATTTGACTTGGTCTTCATCGTTTTTCGTATTTGCTTCCTCATTCGACTAACAAACATCTTTTTGGTTGACTCAACTAGGACAAATTTCAAGTTGAGTATTTCAATTCTTGGTCCACCTAACTTGCTTCAGACTCGAACTGAATTTTACTTCCAAATTTAAGTTTGCTTCGACTTTGACCTTTAGGTTACTTCATTCTTGGACCAACTTGACTCAGAAGAAAACTGACTTGAGAGATTCTGTTGGACACACCGACCACACTGAGAGAGGGGGTGAATCAGTGTAGGGCTATTTTTAAAACTTCCCTTTCACAAAAACTCCTTAGTTAACAATCACCATTTACTCATTACTTATTGTTGTCATTTATAACCAACTAAATCTGAACATACATCGACAACATATACCAGCAACAAATATCATCAATAAGTCATGACCACAAGGAACACAAATAACACAAGATGTATGTACAATTTTCCTTTTATTACAGACTACAATCCTTGGGCTATCAGGAACAATTGAATAGTGTTAAAACTCCACAAGAGCACCAGCTCTACAATACAAGAATCAACTTACACAACTCATTACCAACTAAGAAGAGGAATCAATCCTCAACATATACTAATATGTCAAAAAGTACACGACCTGTCAGTATTGCAACATGCGTATGTACGCACCCTACCAGTAGTACAACTCGCATATGTACGTGTCTTGTCTGTACTATAGCTTGCATATTCCTTATGAGTAATTAGGGTTCTCTCTCTATGAAAATTCATATCCTTTGCATCCTTCAGTCACATTCACTTATGTCTTTCACTGTCCAATTTGTACCAGAACCAATCTCAACACATCCACTCTTTCCAACAACTCACACTCAAGCTCCTCAACCATACAATATGAATGCTACTTAAACATAAGTAACCCATATTCTATGGAAACCATATCAGTACTGAAACATAAGAGTGCTTCTCACTCTATCAATCAACAAACATAAACATACCACAACAACCATACCAAGAATGCCTTAATAATTCACCATAAAATAAACAAGAGTATCTATCAAGACAACTATGTAACCATACCAGAGTTTCTATGGCAGATTTGAGTCCATAGAATGCAGATCTGGAACTTTCTTTAGACTTCAAGAACCTTGCATCAACTCACACTCAAGTCTCCATTGGCATCCATGAGAACTTTCAATCCGTCTCTTACTCAGAATAGATCTTCAATCTATGCTCAAGAGATGATTTTCACAAGAGACCCTTGCTTCTTATTTATACTCTCCAAGTAGCTTCCTTAGAAGCATCTTCTAGGCCACTTTGTCCACATAGCCAATTTGTCCACATAGTCACCTATGTCCAAATTTTCCCCATTTTCCACTTCTCCATGTATCCAATAGCCACTTGACCACTTAACCCATTTACTCATTTTAGGGTTAACCTTCTTATAACGACTTTCCATAATTAGAAACTTCTCCATTTACTTTATTATTTAAATAATCCTCCTTGACTTTGTCACTTCAATTTATTATTTAAATAATCCTCTTTGATTTTGTCACTTCACTTTATTATTTAAATAATCCTTTTTGACTTTGTCACTTCACTTTATTATTTAAATANAAATAATCCTTTTTGACTTTGCCAGTTCACTTTATTATTTAAATAATCCTCCTTGACTTTGTCACTTCACTTTAAATAATCCTCTTTGACTTTTTCACTTCACTTTATTATTTAAATAATCCTCTTTGATTTTGTCACTTCACTTTATTATTTAAATAATCCTTTTTGACTTTGTCACTTCACTTTATTATTTAAATAATCCTCCTTGACTTTGTCACTTCACTTTAAATAATCATCTTTGACTTTGTCACTTCACTTTATTATTTAAATAATTTCTTCTTTGCAAGCACTTTGACTTCTTTGACCTTTTGGGGCTTCAAGCCAACATATGAGGGTCCTTCAACTTAGTAAGGCCATAAATCTCAAACTGTGAGGAGTTATGTGACGTTCCACATATGTTATAACCCTAAAATGCACCATACATGTTTACCTGGCATCAAGCCAACTCATGCCTCTTCCTAGCCAAAGCGTAAGAGGACAGCAAGCGGTTGCCCGCGCCCAGTGAGAAGTTAGGGCGCGGGTTGTTTGTTTTAAGTGGTTTTTTGAGGAAATACTCAGCATGGCTTTGGATAGGAAGAGGCATGAGTTGGCCCGATGCCAGGTAAACCTGTATGGTGCATTTTAGGGTTATAACAACATAACACTGGAAATGGCTTGACAAGCACTATCCATCTAGGATAGTTTCACTGAAAAATTCATTGATCTTCATCTCATTATTCCATAATTAAGCATGGGTTCTCTGACCATACTTCTAGGATAACTCAACCACAAAGAGTCTTCCCATGAGGGATTTCACCATAAGGGGACCACTTTGGAGTTCACCACAAAGCGTCTTCCCGTGAGGGCTTTCACCATAAGGGGACCACTTTGGATTTCATCCATTTGCAAAACCATGACAAGAAAATAACCACTTTCGATTTCACCGCAAAGACTCTTCCCATGAGGGATTTCACCATAAGGGAACCACTTTGGAGTTCATCCATTTGTACAACCATGTCAAGAAAATAATGAGTTACCATTACATCAATGCAACTATGCATCATATAAAAATGACAACTCATTGATCCATCTTCATCTATGTATACAACTATGAATCCTCTTGACATCAATCCATTGACATCAAGGTCAATACATGATCCATCAGTCACGACATCAATATACTATGACAAGACATTGTTCCTTTGACATCAATCCTTTTGAATCAATGACAACATGATCCAACAATCTCCCCCTTTGGCATTGATGGAAATACCAACATTGATGTCAACACCAATCATTGATGGCAACATGTAGACATGGCATTTCTCTACATCAATAGGAATCTCAATCACATCAATGTGACTATCTCTACCTCTTTGACATCAATGGAAAATGGTCATTCTCCCCTTGGGGCTGCTCCCCCTGCCTGAACTCTCCTTGGGGTTTCTCCCCCTGTATGAATGCCTTAGATATTCCTCTGAATAATCTCTCCCATTTTGAACAAGGGATATTAATCTGATGTAATGTTGAAGATATATATCTCATGCTCCCCCTGGAACTATGCCTATATTCTCTTTCTCCAAGTATAGGTCTCTTTTTCAAGTATTTATCTTTGCATCTGATAAATTTATCCTTCTGGAATCATGGGAATAAGAATGACCCCCCTATGGGTATGTCTCCCCCTATCTTCTCTGCAATATGAACAATATTCTACCACTGCAATATGCTTATGATGCAAATGCTACTGCTCAACTGGAACATAGATCAACTTTTGTTTTTATGATGATCCTTGGACTTGTCCATGCATCAAAATTGTGCCATACCATACATTATGAAGCAAAAGATATGTCAACAATGAATAGAGGATCATAAACAAAACATCAACCAAGTACATCCTGTGCCAACCATGAACAATACCCATGTACATCAACCATGCACATCAATACCATATCATATGTCATAAGATATCATCAATGGAGTGCATCAACCATATGCCTCTACCAAAATGCCAACCATGTGCCTCAAACAAGTGTCATATCATTCATGATATTCCTCTACCAAGAACCAAGTGCCACAATCATGTACCTTAATCAATCAAGTGTTTTAACTATATCATCCATACATCAACAAGTGCACCAAACATGTATCACCACTTGTACCAAGAAAGTGCATCAACCATGCACCAATACCACAACAAGATGAACTACAATCAAGATGTGTCATCATGCATGTATTCCATATCCACCATACAACATGTGCCAATCATAATGCTAGTAGATGCCTCTAACCATGTACCAAAAGTATACCAATCATGCATCAAATATATATCAAGATATGACTCATCAATGATGTACAATATGACCACCTCATCAACTCATCAACTACATGTCCCACTATGTAGCCCATCCTCATGCCAAATGCATGCACCAAGATATCCAACAAATATGCATCTCATGATACAACATAATATATATAAATGGAGCTCAAATATGTATCATCCATGTATCCCAACAGATCAACCTCAACCACCATTCACTACAACAAATACTAAGAATACAATAATACATGTACTAGAAGTGTGCATCAATAGATCAATGACATCTCTAGCTAGCATCATCATGATATATCTCATAACCAAAGTACCATAACTTCACTGTCAAAACCAACATTATTCCTCAACAGAAAAGTGTCTCAATCCACACTCTAGGGTTAGTACCACACATCTAAGATAGTCTTTTACCACTCAACCATATATCACCACCATACATACAACAATTATGTATACCAACATGTAATCATGAAAACCTACAACAAACCATGTTAGACCCTACAACATAGAGTTATACCATCATACCATGTTGCAACTCATATGAATAGCCCTTTTCCCAAGGATTTGTACCACAGATACGCGGCCTGTTGCACAGACATATCACGTATGTATGAAACCTATTCATAGGTTAGCTTGCGTATGTATGTGACTGTTACCATTGTAACCCGTGTATGCTTTTGAAGCTGACATACTTGAGCTGCCATTATGTTCTGACTAATCCATTTTCTTCACCCACTTTTGAAGGTGTCCCAGATGTCTTCCTTCCTAACTTCACACCTTCTTCTAGTCATGCTATATGAATTCCTCATCATGGAATTTCTTCTTGTGTTCCAACAATCTCAATATTTGTGGCCAAATCCACTACATCTATAGCATCTCATGGTGTGACAATGAGCAACAATATGTCCTACTTGATTACATATCCAACACCTTAGGGTGTTATGAAATCTTTCACTATATTTCCTTGCATAATATCTACATTCCAAAGCTTTGTGACCATATTCATTACATGAGTAACATTGACCATGAAAAACATTTTATTACCTTTGCTTTGATGTCCATCTTGAAGGTGTCTCTCTTCTTTGAGCTGTAAATATGGCTTCTTGATGTCTTCCTTGCTTTGTTCTTTTGAAACTTTCCTTGCCTTGTGTAGATGATTGACTTGCAACATTATTTCCATCCTTTGAGAGTGAGGGACTTACCTCATGCTTCTTTGAAGTGCTTTCTTCAACATGTGTAGCTTCTTTCTTGTATCCAAGACTTGATTTATCATTTGGTGATATTTGACTATCCAAGATCTCATTCAAGATTGTTGAGCTATTCAAGAATTTGTTTGACTTCTCTACTTTCTTTCTAAGATCAACAAATTCAACTTCCAACTTATGACATGACTCTTCCTTTTCATTTACTTGATTATTTAGTAATTCCTCTACCCTTTTGGCTTCTTCAATTTGGGTCTTGAGATGCACATTAACTTCAAGACTTTTGCTAATCTCATCATCCAACTTCTTATTCTCTTCTATTTAATTATTTAGTCTTTTGATCTCTTATTCTTTTTCTTCTAATTGAGTCTTTTTACTTTCTTTTTGTTCCTTAAGCATTTCCTTTAACTTCAATATATGCCTTTGATTCCTTTTAGGAAACCTTTTAGTGTTATCAGAAAGATATCTATATTCTATGTAACAATGGTCATAGTTGTATTCAAATAGACCCCATTCAACTTTCCTTTTAATCTCTGATAGTTCTTCTTCTACTTCTTCCATGGGATAACTATTATTTGATTCTACACATACTATCTCTAGATTTTCTTCTTCACTTGTAGAGAAATATTCAACATCATCACATTTTGAAATATTGCAATCAAGGGTTTTTGGAGATTCTTTACCTTCATTGTTCTTGATGGAGTTGTCTTTAGTGTCTTTCTTATTTCTTTGGTATGTCTCCTCTATCTTTAGCCATAGATACTTGGCGGAAGTGCATTGTTCCATTCTCTCTTTGATAGAACTTGAGAGTCCACTAAGAATGGTCTTGAGAGCCAATGCATCATTCTTCTTTTCTTCCCTTTGAGCTGCAAATTTTGACTTTTTCTTCAAAGGAACTGATCTGCCAGTAGCTTCTTTCCAAACACCCACTCCTATTTCCTTCAAGTTCACTTTCATTTCTATTCTCCATGTATAATAATTTTCCTCATCAAGGATTGGAACTTCATCATCTATTTGTGTGTCCATGGATCTCCTCCAATAGTGTTAAGGATTATAGTGAAGGTCTGCTCTGAAACCAATTGTTGGACACACCGATAACACTGAAAGGTGGGGTGAATTAGTGTAGGGCTCTTTTTAAAACGTCCCTTTCACAAATACTCCTTAGTTATCAATCACCATTTACTCATTACTTATTTCTGTCATTTATAACCAATTAAATGTGAACATACATCAACAACATATACTAGCAACAAATATCACCAATAAGTCATCACCACAAGGAACACAAAGAACAGAAGATGTATGTACAATTTTCCTTTTATTACGGACTACAATCCTTGGGTTATCAACAACAACTGAATATTGTTACAACTCCACAAGAGCACCATATCTACAATGCAAGAATCATCTTACACAACTCAACACCAACTGAGAAGAGGAATCAATCCTCAACATATACCAATATTTAAACAGGTACATGACCTGTCAGTAGTGTAGCACACATATGTACATGGCCTACTAGTAGTACAAATCACGTATGTACGCGACCTGTATGTAATACAACCCGCATGTTCCTTCTGAGTAATTAGGGTTTTCTCTCTATGAAAAAATAAGATCCTCTATAACCTTCAGTCACATTGACTTTTGTCTTTCACTATCCAATTTGTACCATAACCAATCTCAGCACATCCATTCTTTCCAACAAATCACACTCATGCTCATCAACCAAACAATATGAATGATACTCAAACATAAGTAACCAATATACTATGGAAACCATATCAGTACTGTAACATAAGAGTGTTCCTCACTCTGTTAATCAACCAACATAACCATACCACAACATCCATACCAAGAATGCCTTAAGCATTCACCATACAATAAGAAAGAGTATCTATCAAGACAACTATGTAACCATACCAGAGTTTCTATGGTAGATCTGAGCGCATAGAATGAAGATCTAGAACTTGCTTCAGACTTCAAGAACCTGGCATCAACTCACACTCAAGTCTCCATTGGCATCCATGAGAACTTGCAATCCCTCTCTTACTCAGAATAGATATTCAAGCTATGCTTAAGAGATGATTTTCACAAGATACCCTTGCTTCTTATTTATACTCTCCAAGTAGCTTCCTTAGAAGCATCTTCTAGGCCACTTTGTCCACATATCCACTTTGTCCACATAGTCACCTATGTCCAAATTTGCCCAATTTTCCACTTGTCCATGTATCCAATAGCCACTTGACCACTTAACCCATTTTCCTCATTTTAGGGTTAGCCTTCTTATAACTGTTATTGGATTAATCGGTAAATGTTGACATAAACTAATCTCCCTAGATCCACCTAGATATAGAACAAAACAATACAGGACATGACACTTTCCCTAAGCTCTAATCATTGAATCTACTATCAAACAAGAGATAAGTGACATACCATTTAAATATCGCTTCCTTATATCTTTGTTTTGCTTTCTCCACTCTAATGCTCCTATGATATTGGATCTTTAAGGGAACACAAACCAACCAAATTGAAAGAAACAATAATATACTCAATGAAAACTTATGCATGTGATCAATGAATCATACAATAAAATGAGAATAGTTTTATGGGAAAGAAACATGCCACTGTATTATATTTAAGTAAAAGTGGAAGATACAACCAAAATCCTTGATGTTGCAAAGTCCCCTTTCAGTGGCCCTTTGCTCCAATACACACACTTTCTCCAAACTTGCATGAAGAAGATCCACAATGACTTGATGAACCAAGATGAAGCCCTCAAGCATGAACTGAAGTAGAGTTCCTCACACAATTCTTAGCCTATTCAACCTTCATTAACCTTAGCCTTTTCCATGGGAAATATCTCTTTATATAGGGGAAAGAGAGATGGTTAAAGAGATTAGGATGATCCCACCAAATCAGAGAAGTGAGTAAGATCCCATCTATTCAAAAGCCACCTCATCTTCTAGAAGATCCTCTTCTAGAAATTTTGTGAAACTCAACATTTTCTTAGTATTTTAGCATCGTTGCAACCTAGCTATAGGATAGCATGTGATGACATCACAAACCATTTTCAGAGTAGAAGGTGGCGATCAGGCATCGTTGCATCCTGAGTATAGTGCAGCCTGCGACAATCTTCTTTAATAGGGTTTTTGAGAAGAGAAAGCCAATCACTTTTCTCATGAAGAAAGGCTCTTTTGGGAATATGAACACATGTTGTAAAAGGATCATTGGGGTGACCAAAATAATGTGTAACAATAACCACTTTCCATAATTAGAAATTTCTCCATTTACTTTATTATTTAAATAATCCTCCTTGAATTTGTCACTTCACTTTATTATTTAAATAATCCTCTTTGATTTTGTCACTTCACTTTATTATTTAAATAATCCTTTTTGACTTTGTCACTTCACTTTATTATTTAAATAATCCTCCTTGACTTTGTCACTTCATTTTAAATAATCCTCTTTGACTTTGTCACTTCACTTTATAATTTAAATAATCCTCTTTGATTTTGTCACTTCATTTTATTATTTAAATAATCCTTTTTGATTTTGTCACTTCACTTTATTATTTAAATAATCCTCCTTGACTTTGTCACTTCACTTTAAATAATCCTATTTGACTTTATCACTTCACTTTATTATTTAAATAATTTCTTCTTTGCAATCACTTTGACTTCTTTGACCTTTTGGGGCTTCAAGCCAACATATGAGGGTCCTTCAACTTCGTAAGACCATAACTCTCAAACCGGGAGGATTTATGTGACGTTCCACATACCACCAGAAATGGCTTGACAAGAAATATCCATATAGGATAGTTTCATTGACAAATTCACTGATCTTCATCTCATTATTCCATAATTAAGAATTGGTTCTCTGACCATACTTCTAGGATAACTCAACCACAAAGCGTCTTCCCATGAGGGATTTCACCATAAGGGGACCACTTTGGAGTTCATCAATTTGTACAACCATAACAAGACAATAACCACTTTGAAGTTCACCACAAAGCATATTCCCATGAGGGATTTCACCATAAGGGGACCACTTTGGAGTTAATCCATTTGTACAACCATGAAAAGACAATAATGAGTCATATTTACATCAATCCAGCTATGCATCATATATCAATGACAACTCATTGATGCATATTCATATATGCATACGACTATAACTCCTCTTGACATTAATCCATTGACATCAAGGTCAATACATAATCCATCAATCACTACATAAATATACTATGACAAGACATTGTTCCTTTGACATCAATCCTTTGACATAAGTCCTTTGGCATCAATGACAACATGATCCAACAGATTCAACTTTGGTCATCCTGACTTGCTTTGGACGACTTGAATTTCCCGACTCAATTTTCTTTCTACTTCGACCTTCGGGGTAATTTACTTCACTTCTACTCGGACCGACTCAACTTAGAAGAAACCCAACTTGTGTAATTTGGCTTTGGTCGTCCCAACTTGATTTAGTTTCAACTTCAGCTTCGATATTCAACTTATTCGATTTCGACTTCTTCTACCTATTTGACTTCTACCTTATAATTCTTCAACCTCTTTGATTTCGACTTTCGATATTGACCCTCCGATTTCTTTAACTTCGATATTCAACTTTTTCAACTTCTTCAACTTCAACTTCTTGATGAGATGTTTATACCAGAATTCTTGACTCTGTGACTATATTGATTCCCATACTAATCTTATTTGACATTAATTCCAACACTATAACACCATGTACGACATTTTTGTTTGTGATTTGTATGCACACATATTGGATTCTCCATTTACCCTTTTTATTTGGACAATTTCTTCATGATTTATTTTTGTGAATGGATGTTAATGACACAATCCACCATATTTCCATTAGGGTGATTTCATAAACATCATACAATATAGGATGAGTTCATCAAGCTCATACAATATATTAGTCAATATTATCTTTCTATTGATATTTAAGTCAACTTCATAGCATTATGTCCAATATTGACAATGCTTGACATTCAAGTCATCATAACATTATGTCCAATATTGAAAATGATTCTCAAACCAATCAATCAATGATACTTCACCTATCTATCAAGGTTGGCATCAATGACATCCAAATTGTCAACAATCTCCCCCTTTGCTATTGATGGCGACCTAGTAAAACAATATTACTCCCGTTGTGAATGTATTCTGTAATTTGAGATCTTTGAGCTGACTTTGTTTTACTCTCTATCTCTCCCCGTTTGAAAACAATGAAAAAGGGAATATTTCTCTTCTCCCCCTTGGATGATTCTCCCGCTGAGGTGATGCTCCTCATGAGGCGATGCTTCCCTTTTTTTGTGTGTTGTTTGTTCTGGACTTTGTTTTACTGTTTATCTGTTAAGCCCTAATATGGGCTCATTACCCCTTAATTGGGGCATATTAGATTAGTAATGTTATTTATTACCCCTTAATTGTGGCATATTAGATTAGTAATTTTATTTATTACCCCTTAATTGGGGCATATTAGATTAGTAATGTTATTTTATTTATGTCGGCTTTAGGCCATTAGTTGTAATTATACCTCCTAGTCTCCTATATATACCAAGGAGACATTTTCANCACTTTATTATTTAAATAATCCTCTTTGATTTTGTCACTTCACTTTATTATTTAAATAATCCTTTTTGACTTTGTCACTTCACTTTATTATTTAAATAATCCTCTTTGACTTTGTCACTTCACTTTATTATTTAAATAATTTCATCTTTGCAAGCACTTTGACTTCTTTGACCTTTTGGGGTTTCAAGCCAATCATATGTGGGTTCTTCAACTCCATAAGGCCATAACTCTCAAACCATGAGGAGTTATGTGACATTCTACATACCACCGGAAATGGAATGACGTGTACTATCCCTATAGAATAGTATTACCTACAAATATATCAAAACTCATACCATTATACATCAAACAAACTTGGTTCCATTACCCAAACCTTTGTGCTAACGGAATTCGCCATCAGACTTTCTTCAAGGGTTGACATCAATGACAACCAACCCAATTAATAAAAAGGGAACACCTCCTTCACTCACAGATGTGGGTAAAGGGGGATCCGATCCATTTCATTATCGATAGCGGTAGTCAAAAGAACTTTATCTTAGCAGAGGTAATCAAGTGGTTGGACCTGCCAACGACACCGCGCCCACAGCCCTACATCATCGGATGGATTTTCCAAGGAAGAGATATTTGTGTCATCCAACAGTGTCATACACCCTACAACATTAAGCCTTTCAAAGACAAGATATTGTGTGATATTTCTCCCCTTGAAGTTTGTGATTGTATTTTAGAACAACCATATTTGTGGAAGCGACATGTTGTGTATGAGTCTAGACCCCGCAGTGGTATTATTACTTTGGGTACACAATTGTATAGGATACCAAAGGTAGCACCACCTATCACTATTTCTTTAATCTATGCTAAGAAATGCAGTAAGGTCATTTCACACACTGGGAAGTTTGTCTTCTTTGTGATCAGTGCTCACAGTAAGCAGAAGGTCACCACCACATCTGTGGCCTCTACACAATGCCACTCTTTGCAGAAAAAGCAAGTGGATGGGATCGTGGAAGAGTACAAAGACATATTCTCCTCACCCATCAAGGTACCGATGCACTACCAAGTCAAGAATCCAATCGATATAACCCCCAATGAGCCTCTTCCTAATGGACCAATCTATCGTCAATCATTGATGGAAAATGACAAAATCAAGTGCTAGATCCAAGAGTTGCTTCAAAAGGGGAACATAAGACCCATATCCTCTCCTTACAGGAGCCCGATTGTACTGATACTAAAGAAATATGGAACCTGGTAGCTCTTCATTGATTACAGAGAATTAAATAAAATCATCGTCAGGAACTGGTACCCAATTCCAAAAATTGGACCTTCTTGAACAACTCAAGGGGGAAAATTTCTTCAGCAATATTGACCTAAATTTTGGCTACCACCAAGTTCCCATCGAACCAATTGATGTATTGTAACACACCCATTATGGGGCATAAAATTTATGCTCTCCTTACAGGAACAAATCCTCTCTCCGCGGTCTCTAATTTGGAAGGTCGAGGGACTAGCCCCCTTTTTATTTTCTTTTTATTTTCTTTGATGAACATCGTATATGACCATGGGTTATGTCCAAACTCGAATCACGTGATTACGGGCATGGAAAAGGGTGGTTTGAGTCCAACCTCTTTTCTCCCCTTAATTCACCACGAACCACCACGTGTCCCATTCTGAATATTGTGGTTTTGATTGTGGCCCACCTTCTAATTTTTAAAGTCCAAGCACTTTCTATTCCCACAATTCAACGTGGCCTTTGATCTCATGATATTGATGGTACTTCTGAACTGATGGCTCAGATATTCTCCTTTTTAAATAAATGGACATGATTTGCTTCGGGACTTCGGCGTTCGGAGTTTTCAACTCTCAAAATTTGTTTTCTCTGTAGTGGTTATCTCCCTGATTGGAATATCTGTTGACACTTTTCCCTTGAAAGTAGGTAGTTCATATGAAATCTATCTCTCCAGCCTTAGGGATTTCTTGTTCAATACCTTCTCTTTCTTCTGGAGTGATTTCTCCTAGAGTGGCAAATCATTTTCCACGTGTCCTCTCCATATCAATGGCCCTAGTCCTCTTCGAGACTTCGACACTTTTCAACCAAGACAAGATCAACAGCCTTCAACGCTCTTCTCGGTCATCGGTCGAGATTCTATTTCAGGACTTCGATGCTTTCACCCTCTACTTTCCTTCGGAGTATTCCATAATCGGAGTTCTATATCTAGCACCACGTGTCCACCTCAATTGACAGCCCTCATCCTCTTCGAAACTTCGGCCTTTAGAAATATCAAACCTCAAATTCTCCTTGCTATGTTTCTTTCAGAACATTTTACCCAAAGTCCACGATCTAATGACATGTGTCCTCCTTCAGATCAATGACTCTAAGTTTCTTCATTTGTTCAGACTTTGGAGATTTCAAACTCTTCTTCGCATTCTCTCGGACTTTTTTCACCCGAAGTTCACAATTTGTCGCCACGTAACCTTTGAATCTGACGGTTGGGATTCACTTCGGGTCTTTACCCAGAGTCCCCAGATTCATGCCACCTGTCCATTGGATCTGGCGATTTGGATTCACTTCGCGTATTTACCCGAAGTCCCTAGATTCACACCACCTGTCCTTTGGATCTGACGGTTGCAATTCACTTCGGGTCTTTACCCGGAGTCCCTGGATTCATGCCACCTATCCTTTGGATATGACGATTGGGATTCACTTTGGGTCTTTACCTAGAGTCCCTAGATTCATGCCACCTGTCCTTTGGCTTGGACGACACATATATACTTCATCTCTTTAGCTCTTTGGAAGTTTCATGATGCAAGCTCCTCTTTTCTCTCGGAGTCAGTCAGCATCGGGCTGACCAAGGCCTAGATATGATAGTCTTGGTTATTCCGTGTAGACCCCTAGATCGATGGTTCGTAACCTCCCTCAGGGTCTCACTGTTGCACCATATGTGGCCTTACTGTCACTCAACATGTGGATCCCCAGTACTCTCGACGTGATACCCACATTCCCTCGATCGAACGGTTAAGATGGATCTCGAAGGATCCATAGATCCACATTCCACGTTACTTCACTCTTCGGGAGTTTTGGCGTTACTAAGCCTCTATTCTCCTGAAGCGATCAACGTCGGGCTAACTACCTCATAGATCTTGTTGTAACAAATATTGAAATTTTGGCTTTTGGTCACTTAGGAGAATGAATGGAAGCATTGGTAGTAGAACGACCACATACACCGAGAATTAAGCCACATGGCGAAAAATCTCATGAGCCCGGGTTTTTCTTCTTTTTTTTTTCCGTCAGGGATTTGGCCGACGTAGATATTTTAATAACTATAGCCCCGATCCCCGAATTCACTAAAGTATTAAAGGATCAGTCGGGTCAAATAAAGATTAAGAAAGATTAACGTTAATAAATCTCATCGCAATTTCACGATTTGGGATTTCTCGCATCAAGTATTATCGAAGTCCCGACACTTAAATCCACGAAAGGTTAAAGATTAATTTCTAATCGTGATTAATTAAGAGATTAAAACAAATGATTATCGTCTAATTAATCCCATCACGATTTCGCGATTCGGGATTCCTTACATAAACCCGAAGGCCCGAAAGAGTACAATGTAGAAGACGAAATCTATTTTGGGGATTTGGCCATCGGTGATTTGGCTGACGTGAAGATTTTAATAACCACTGCTTCATTTCCCCAAATCCGGAAAACCTGAAATCGGGACTCCAGTCATAAGCAAACTACTTTAGAAAAATGCAATTTTCTCAGTCGTGGAGAGGTCGTTTTTCACGTTCAAATGGTTGATCGACATACAAATATCCTAAGATGTCCATTGGTGTCTTCATAATTTCATTTTGATCTTGTTAAGACAGTCAAAAGTCCCCCGAAAGATGAGGTTTGTTTTCAGAAATATGGCGTTTTTACTGTGTTGAGTCATCATTTTCAAATGAGGATTCTGAGCGAATGGAGTATCATTTTGAGAAATGGTTGGAGGTTTTTGTGCCTAACACATCATATATCATTAACCATTTTAATTTTTTCTACAGGTGTCACATATTGGGAGAATCGAATCCATCTTCGAGCCCTAATTTTCGGATTTCATATTTTCCTGTTTTGACACATGTTTGTTAAATGCAGATTTGGGAAAAGTGAAAAGGGGTCTCAGGGAACTGAGAGAGGTTTTTTCTCAGAATAAATAGATGCACAAAAAAATATTTCATTTTTTACACAGCTATCGTGATTCGAGAGATACAGAGCCATAACCACAGCCCTAGTTTTCAGCAGTTTGGCCCATTTTCTATGGCAGAAAGTTTCAAGAATTGGTTGTAACTGTTGTTATCTTTTAGATTAGAGGGTATTTCAACCTCAATATATATATATGAGGCATATTGGTAAAAGGAAATGGGAGGGAGTAGTACTCCTGGGCTGTAGCACTTGTTTTCATTTTTAATAAAAGAGTGCAGAGCATTTTCAATCTATATCAGAGATTCTTGTGATTTTGTTTGCAGAGAATTTCTTATTGCTTCGTTTTCACATCATTTCACTTGGTTTTATTTCCATTTTCTTCCCAATTTGTAACTATGTTTGTAACAGAATTCATATGTTTGTTAGATGCTCTGTTGCTAGACAGGTTATAGGTTTTTTCTTGCAGAGATATGAAGGTTCAGAATTCATCCTTGCTAGATGCTCTGTCCCAACTATCTCTTTCCACTTATTTATGCTTGGAATTCACTCATTGCTAAGTGCTCCTTGCATTTTGATATGTTTTCTCTTTATTCTGCTGCCATACTTTTTATAAATCCTTCCCTCTATAATAAGCTTCTATATCGCCTCTACTCAATGGATTTACATTGCCAAAACACTCTTATTACTTGCTTGATCATTTGACTCCATGCCCAATGGACTACTTTCCGGTCCAACCCATCAACCCTAAAAACCCAAAACTTTCTGTTACCCACAAATATGCCCACTGTTAAGCTGATTGAATATCCTATTGACACATATTTTTGAGATATCCCTCTCAGATTGGAAGGGGAAGTTTCTAATCAAAAGTGGTTTGAGGTTATCTCAGAATTTACTTGCATGCAACCCAAATCAACTCCGAGTGACAAAATTTATTTCATTTAAAATGTGCTAAGGCTTGGATCAATTACAGCCTAGAACCGACTCTTGCGACAACATTTTATGGCGTCATTCTCGGGGACGGAGGAAAGAATTTATCTTCCCTTGGGATACGAAAAAAATTTCAGATCTATTTCTTGATTGTGAACAAGGGATAGGAATTCAATTGGTTGTGATCATTCACCTGGCGACTCCTTGGTTCGAAGACTCTACATGATTCACTGGCGACTCCACTGGTCTCAAAATGTTGGATTTGTTCGTCGCTCGGATTGCTGCAAGGTTTGCTCCTCTGGACTTTGCAAATGTTTATGGTTTTCTAAACATTGTTCCAGACATTAAAGTTTGGGAAGATGTCCTTACTAAATTTGGAGAATATGCGGACGACAATCCCGCCCAACCCTTGTTTGAATTCCACAAGCTCATGGATAAATTAAATATACATCATGAAGATGTCCTCATGAAACTGTTTATGTTTTCATTGGAAAGAGATGCTAGATTCTGGTATAAATCTTTACTTCATTCCAGTATTCCTTCATTGAAAGATTTTCACATACTTTTTCACCAGCATTGTAAAAGAATCTATTCAGCTAAAATACTTTTTGAAGATTGTTGTAATATAAAATTCATAGGACAAACAGATCAAACACATCTTCTTGAAGAGGAGGAAGGAATATCAGAAATTTCTCAAGTCAATGAAGATAATCAATATAAAGAAGAGTTGGTTGATAAAAAAGTAGGATATGATATCTCTTGTGATCACATTCAAGAAGAAGATATTCAACATCATGGTCAACATGCAAAAGAGAAAGAAAACAATAGTTGCTTGATCCAAAAATTGCATAGACCACCTCCTCCTTTAACAGAAGAAGAGATAGATCTGCTCCTGAACAATCATGTTGCAACCATTGCTTACATAAATCTACAGCATTCACATAGTCCTGAACTTGTGAGTGAAACTTCTTCTATTACTGAAAATGAAAATCTAAGTTTAAATCATGATAGCCATGGAACTTTAGAGGAAGTTAGTAAACCAATTTATGATGATGATTTCCAGCCAAAGGATTATCTTGTAGGCATTGTTTTGTTTCATGAAGAAGATAGGGTTGTCATGTTTAATAACCTTTAAGAATGTTTGTTGTTTGAGGATGCTTTAGACTATGATTTGGAGGAGTGTGGATCTGAGATAGATAGTTTCACAACTAATATTCCTAGAATTTGTCTGACTAATGACACTCTAGAGTTATCTAATGAACCTGTT
>SNQJ01S0001395.1:9657-23307 GCA_010110895.2 Picea sitchensis
CGTCTGATGCCCACACATTCCATTTATCAACCATTTATGGTGCTCATCGATAGAGATTATGTGTAATGCGTGGTTTTTTTCACTGTTTTGGCATTTTGGTGTTAGGGTTACATGTAAAGTTTACAATTAAGTTTTAAAGTTATAGTTACAGTTTTCAGAATCTTCCTTTACCTATTATAGTCTTTCGGCATTTATCAGTCATAAATTATATATGACTGTGTAGTCTGTACTCATGCAATCATTCATTTTAAGGCCGACCAGATCCTAAGGAGACATAGTTTTCTAGGTATTAGGTTGATTTACTCACCAGTGTTAAGAACCACGAAGTGCCCTTCAAGATGCACTACATGCTCCAAGGGTGCCACTCGCCTTCACTCATGTTTCATTTACGCGACATTCCATTCAAGATGCACTACGTGCTTCAAGGGTGCCACTCGCCTTTTGACTGATTTTGGTAGATGTCAAACCCCTGGAGTCAATACTCCGCCAAGTGACCTTGTGAGAGACTAAGGGCCTCTAAGGAATAAGGACCCAACCTTCTTGTGCGACCCTTTGAATCATCGTGAGTGACTGTCACAGTCTTCCCTCACGGCATCATGGATCTCTCAAACTAGGTAATTGTTAACCTACAGTTTGAGCCATGACGAGAGTTCTAGTAGGTTGTGGCAGGGTTGCTACCACACCTCTCCCTCAACATCTCTCATTGTCGTGTGTGACCCCTTTACTCCAAATGTGAGTCTGATTAGCAAGCTTTCTTCAGTCTGCATCCATCAACGAAAATGTCAGTGATCCATAAACAACATCATAATATACCAGTCATATGTCACATATGCAATAACAGAAATATGCAAACCATAAACAATCCACTCCCTAACTCAATCAGAAGTCCAAGGAGGTCCATCGATGCCATCGGCATACCCAACTTGATAGGAGTCCTGAACACTCAAGAGAACTATTCAATAACACCCGTCAACACATATATAATCAAATAACATATCATCGTATCCACAACATCATCATAATCCATAAACGAAACAGTCAATTATATAATGAACTGGATCACTTGCACGTAAGTGTCCTCAAAGAATAAGTCGCATCAAGTGTGCGCAAGAGCAGGATGTTACAAGTTACTTGACTAAATCCCAACAACACTCTCAACTACTCTGAACTCCCTTCCTCCCAAACCTACTTCCATATTCCAAATCATATCCCTCCTCTGTTGGACTAGATTGGAGCATCAACTATATTGACCTAACTCCAAATAGAAACCGTAAGTGTAAGTGTCAACAACCTTGACCAAGCTTCCCCAACAGACAACTGACAATCACCATCACACGTCTAGGGGAGTGTGGCTTAACACAACCCTCCAACGACTCCAAGTTTCTATGGATAAACGGTGGCAAAATACTCCACCCCTCTTGATAGAACTAGGGTCAACACCCTATCATGGACCATACAACAACATTGTGTTTTGGGAGATTTGTCATCGAATTTCCAGTTTCAGGCAGTCATGCCACCTGAGAAACATGACCTTGACCAAATATCATAGCAATTCATTTGAACCAATGTAAAATAATAGAAGGATAATTCATATCAATACATTTATCATTCGATGTCCACGACATTGATCACTTAGGGTCACACTTCTATGGCTATTACGTAGCCTATTCAACCCGTATATTAGTTTACCAAATGAACTTATCCATAACCATAAATTGTTGACATGTGATTGTATTTAAATATATCATTAAACCTGGTATCCACATACCAAGATCCTTTAATCAACATTTGCATGCTAGAAGTAAATAATATAACATCTGTCATTAACAACATGACAATAATTATTCATAATATTTACACCTATGTAGGTCCACATGTCCAAAATTTGAAGTTGCCATGTTAATTAATGTTTCACAATTAATACTCAAATGAAAATACAATTAGACCATAAATAAATTTAGTTGCCTAGGTCAAAGTGGGGCATTACATGTCGATCTTGATTATAGTTGATTTCAAAGAGAAAGAATTCAGACTCATATTCTTTGAAGCTAGAAATTGTCTCTGTGAATGTATTATGGCTGATTCCATATGAGCTTATGTCCTCTTTCTCTTCATTCCCTTGACCAAAATAATTTTGGATTGATTGAGTTTTGTTTTTGGGTCAAGATGTACATATGACATGGGTACGTTTTGGGTTGATATAAGCTCTATTGATTTATAACTGACAGAAGTTTGGTTATTCCTTTTGGATAAGTCGTCTTCGCAACCCTAACCAATACATGTATGCAAGTACAGTCATTTAATGTTTAAAATGATATGGCTCATAGTTCATAATATTTTGGTTTGGATAGAGCATCATTTTGATTGACTCTTTTAAGATGTTATTTTGGGATTACAAGGATACAGAGTTAATAAGGAACCTATGGGCCAATATTGATCTTATTATCTATGGACGTTGTTTGGAATGAGCATGAGTATCTAAAGCTTAAATATAGTATATGGTGTTATAGAATGCATAGTTATGTGATGACACATGTGTTTATATCAATATGATTTACTCCTTAATGGCATAAGAAAAGAGGATTGATTGAGGTTAATAATATAGACTTTCATCTCCCATCATATATGTATCATTTTACATAACCTATGTTTCCCAATCATATTCATAAAACTCCATTTTCCATTTTTGTTCCCTGTCTATGTAATTAAAAGATGACACATGAACGATTTTTGGTTTGGCGAGAAAGAATGAATAATGGGGAAAAAATGATGAATATTTACATCTTGTATGTATGAATGGGAATAGTATGAAAGCTAATTGGTTTTGTGAGGAAAATGTACAGGAATTATTTTAATGTTTAAGTTTGGACAATGTATCATGCACTCTTGTCATGTAATCATTTTTCACAAAATATTTCCTTTAATAATATTTCCCAATCATAAAGTCTCATTTTCCATGCACTTCCTTGTTGATATCTTTAAAAGGAAAATGCTCTGTGCAAGTGAAAATTCTCATAATAGATTTCATATTTAAAAGAGAAGTTTGATGTTTGTAGAAAGTTGAATTGATATCCCTATATTCATTTTCCTTGTTCATTTCCTTTTTGTGTTGCATGGTTGTGTTACTCTCAGATCCAAGTTTAATCATGTTGACAAATTGTATTGAGTGTTTTATATGTTGTGTCTTATATATGTACTAATTTGGAAATGGATGATATAGATGATATTTTTTAGCAGAGGAAGTAATCAATCCAACAATAGAGCTAATAGGGGAAACAGGGGCAGAGGGCCAAATGTCTTTTGGCAGAGAGGGAGAAGAAAGAGGATGATATTTTTTATACAGTTTGATGCAAACTCTGAAGAATTTAATCAGTTGGTTCAAACTAGTTACTTAAACCTCGCAGGACACCCAACTTTTCATCCCCCTCAACCACCAGTCATACCTCCTCTGCAACCTAATGATCTTCGGTCATATCATAGTATCATTGATATTCTTGATCAACCACATGTAAAATCCCAATCTCCAGTCAATGATGGTTGGAACAATGCACCAGTAAACCCCCCTTCCAGTGTTGGTCATTGGCCAACCATGTCATTACCTCTCCCTCCACCTCCTTTACTACCATTTTAGCTAGTTTCTTCAATAGATTCACATGTGCATTCCCCACAACTTTCGAAAAAACACAAAGACTTATCTATTGAGCCAAGGCCAAGTAAAAAACAATGGCCTACCATATCAGTCAGTTCAGACTCCTCTGAAACATATTCCTACACCATCAAATCCTTACCACTTAGACTTGAAGATGGTGTGAGAAAGATCACCTTTGATGACATGCACCTGGAGATATCGAAGGGTGAAGAGAAGAAATCTGTTGATGCAAATTTGATCAAACACAGAGCATCCTTATCAAAGGATAGTGCATAGAGACAGACAACTTCACACAAAAATATGACCTTTTATATTTTTATTTTTTTTATGGTGACATCGGTTTGACTTTGGGATATATA
This sequence comes from Picea sitchensis, assembly GCA_010110895.2. Taxonomy (NCBI): domain Eukaryota; kingdom Viridiplantae; phylum Streptophyta; class Pinopsida; order Pinales; family Pinaceae; genus Picea; species Picea sitchensis. The sequence goes on from SNQJ01S0001395.1 coordinate 13,666, forward strand.
TATTTTTTTAACAGTTGATATTACAATTATTATTGAAGAAACTTATATCATGATTAAAAGTTTTGGGAGATACAAGTGTTTATTATTTATTACCCATGATTACTTCAGTTGATGTTATATTTATTTTTATGATTATATGTGCATAACGTATGGATAAATTATGGAGGAACAAAGGAATCATTAAGGAATCATTGTTAAAACAAACAAAGACATAAACATGGGGCCCACCTATTAGTTATCATAAATATTTTTTAATTATTTATCCTTATTATAAATATATTTGTCCTATTAACTAAAGTTATTTAACTTTAGTGACTAAAAGTAGTTCAACTACTTGAAAACTACCTTTTAGAGAATAAAAGAAGAAAATGAAGAACAAGGAGGACATGAGAAATTAGAGAGAGATACTTCTGATAAGGTTTTCTTTTGTTCTCAAGTGAGATTTTCGATATTCATTCTTTCATTTTCTGAGTTTCATGAGAGTTAAATCCTCTTGTTGAAAGAAGGATTATTCTGAAGGTGGTAAAGAGGAAAAGATTAAGAAGCATAGACTTTCGAAATTTTTCAGAAGGTCATTCACTTAGCTTGGCAATCTGTTTATTTTAATTAGAATTACTAAATTCATTTTCAGTTCTAATTAAGGTTATTTTACATATTCAAGACTTGATGAGCTTGTGACTTGGATTGATCCAGTTTATTTCAGTTTTGGTCTTTTTATTTCAAACATTAGTTGTATTTATATGAAGTTAAATTCCATTCTAGACTTCTAAGTCTGATTCTAATCCTTACCCTTGCATGGGGTTTGTATAAAGGAATTTGGTTGCGACTCAAAAAAATCATCATTAATTAAAAGTATGGTTTCTTCTCAATTGAGACTCGTGTTTATTGGTTTTCATATGTATGTATTATTTATTTATTCATGTAAAAATTTATATAAACTTTATACATAAACACTCTTTTCTACATTTTTTAAGCAAAAACACACAACTTGATAACAACATCAGGCCCAAGAACATATTTCTTGAGGGTTGGTTGATAATTTTGAACAGTTTATAAGCCCAGGGTATCATTCTCACCTCTCTAACCTAGCCTAGTGGTATTCAAAAAATCTTGAGTGAGGATCTTTCATTCCTTGCCTCAACATTTATTTGGTGACCCTACGCAGGAGTAATATTTACTCTCTAGTTCTTTTCTTTATTTATGTTTTTATTATTTGGATCGATGACTCTACCTACCCGATAAAAACCTAACTTAAGGTTTCTTGATTAAATAAGCATTGCATCTTTCCTTTTCTATTTTATTCTTGAAATTGCTCGTACCCGCAAGGAACTTTAACGTTCTTGGCAAGCTATAGCATGTGATATTGAAATTCAGGATCAAAGAGAAGCCCTTCAAAGGAAAGATAAAAGTAGGAATTCTCAATAATTTATTCTCTTATGTCCACTATTCTCATTTATAAAGACGGTTAAGAGGTCAATCTTCTGAATTTGATCCTCTCCTTGAGATAGGAAGGAAGAAAGAAATTTTAGAGAATCTTCAACCTAAACTCAAAAGATCTTTTTCGGATTCTTCTTCAGAAGTAACAAGAATTTCAATATCTTTTCTTCCCTTGCAACCCACAATGAATTCATCTAGTGGTTATGGTAGTACTAGTGGTTCTACCTCTTGACAAGCTTCAAAATCTTCTCTAATAGGAAGTATGTACAACCATTACAATCTCATTGTATCAACTACAAATCCAACCAAGGTAATCAAAAAACTCAGTTTATTCAAATTTGAAGAAGATTTAAATGCTACTTATGGCATGTGTCTTCCCCACTTGATTTGGATCTATCCACAACTCCTCTTCCTAAATTTTAGGACCATTTGCCTACGTTCTCTGGTAATGGCACTATATTAGTCAATGAACATCCCATTTCCTTTTCTAATGTTTGTCATAACATTGGGGAAAATGAGAATGACACATGTATGTGACTGTTTTTCAACTCATTGGAAAGGATGGTTATGTATGATTTATTTGAATCACCACCCAAGATTTTCTCAACTTGGGTTGAATTGTCATATTGCTTTAAGTCTACATATGGACAACATCTAAGTCCAATAGATTTACTCAAATATTATAACAATATTGTCTATAACAGGGGTGAAACTATAAAATCTTTCAATCTGCGCTTCACCAAATTGTATAATCAAATCCCTAAAATCATTAGACCTCATAATTAGGCCACTTTAATGCATTACTATAATAATTTGCATGTTGCATATCAACATAGGCTTGAAGAAAAGAATGCTAATAATCTAGGATCTGCATTACAAACATGCATGGAATTTGAGGAACAATTGGCCAGAAAGATCGTCATGTGGAGGACCTTGTTAAACAAAATGATATGTCAATTGTGTTGCAGTTGGTACAAGATATGAGCAATTAGATGATTGCTTTTGAGAGAAAAGGGGTGACTTCTACGTCTACCCCAGTTGAAACTTCCACACAAGATGCTTTTAGGAATTAGCCAAACAATTTTCCGCCAAAGGTTATTCTTTGAAGAGATTGGTGCAATTTTTATGAAGGTAATCATGATGAGAGTATCTGTGAGGTCAAAAAGAGTGCAAGAGACCGAATCTTTGGAAAAAAATGTTGATACAACTATTGTTACCTTATATTGGGCCCCATGAGAGGATGTTATGATGGTTGATACAAGAAATAAATCCTATGCAAACAAAGGCACGGGCGGTCCTCTGAAGTCTACTTTTTCCCCAAGCTCATCCTCTCAGCAAATCAACCCTCAGGTTACCAAGGGTGCACAAAGTCAAGAGGTATATACCTCTTCTCCTTCTCTTTCTAAGTATAATATTCTAAAACAACTAGCTACAATAAAAGCAGATGCATCTTTACTGGATATGGATTGGTCACCGTCCTAGAGAAACAAAGGCATTTGAAAGATTTTATGAAAGGTAAAACTTCTACAATTGTTATTTTATCTAAAGATCCAAGTGAATAAGGAATGTACATAAATAAAGTGGGTGTATATAACCCTAGGAGTTATGTTAAAAATACACCCTTCTATATATTTGTAAAGATAATGGACAAAATTGCTCATTGTTTCCTAATTGATGGCAGGTTAGGTCATAATGTCATGTCAAAGATCATCATGGAAGAATTGGGTATTTCATGTACAAACGAGAATTCAAAGATCATGTTGTCTTATAATAGTCAAAAATAGGTTACAATTGTTGAAATCAAATATGTGACACCAGTCTTGTGTTCTCACCCATAAATTAGAACCACTTGCAATATTCAAGTGATAAACATGCCAGTCAGTAAGTATTCTATCATTTTAGGAAGACACTGCCAGGAATTGATTGTTGGATACATTTATTTAGATGGGTCACACATGTCCCTTCCAAATAATGGAAATAACATCATTGTTCTGAGGGAAGGACGAATCTCGCCTTATATTGAGATTCTTCTACAACCTCATGTAAACTATATTGAGGAAGACACGGGCATGTATTCTATTTTTCTTGAAGAAGATAGTAATTGTGTTTCACCCCCTCCGAAGCTTGAAGATGGAATGTGGCACATCCACTTTGATTGTGCATGTTCAAGTGAGGAAAATGGTGCAAGCATAATATCGTACTCTCCCATAGGAAAGATTCACAATTTTTCTTACATATTAGAATTTGCTTGCACTAACAATAACACATAATTTGAAGCCTTGATTCTTGGTATCCAAAATGCTTTCAATTTTGGTTTCCATCATATTACTTTTTTGGGGGACTCATAGTTGATTGTAATTCTACTTAGAATAATCTATATGCCCCCTCAAACAAGTTGCTTAAAATATATACACACGCAGTGTGGTGTTTGATTTCAATTTTTTTTTTATATTTTAACATCAGACATATCACGAGAGACATGAATTTAATGGATGATAAGCTTGTTGTTTTTTCATCCAGTCCTACAAGGAAATTACTTCCTCAAAGGCCTGATTGTACATTATGTCTTTATATCATCTACATTTTCCAAATAATGTAGAATCATGGAAAACTTTTTATGATGACGAAAGTATTTGTGCTTTCTTGCATAATGAGCCTATTAAATGAAAGGAAATTATATCTCTTGAAGATAATAAGTTTCCTAAAGGAATGACTCCTCTAGAGAGATCATTCTCATCTAGTGATGTTGGGAACAAGAAAGATAAAGAAAAGGAGGAATCAAAAAGAAAAATTGGTGATACAATTTCTATGAATATTGGGACTCATGGTAACCCAAAGGCTTTGAAAATTGAAACCCGATGTTCAAAAAAGGAAAAAACAAAAATTCATGGAGTTATGTCATGAATTCAAAGATGTATTTTCTTGGTCATATGAGGATCTTCGTGTTTTTTATCCTAATGGTATAAAAATGGTGATATCATATTATGCGTTGATTCTTGTGCATTAAATAGGGCAAGTGTAAAAGATAGTTTTCCTCTTCCAAATATGGAATTAATTTTTCAACTAGTGGCAAGGTCACAAATGATGTCCCTTCTTGATGGTTTTTCATGTTATAATCAAATCAGATTCAAGAGGCATGAAAAATATAAAACCACATTCACTACTCGTTGGGGAACCTTTGCATATGAAAGAATGCCTTTTGGTCTAATAAATTGTTCTTTATTTATGAGCGGAACAAAATGAAACACATATCTATAACATTAACCCCGATATACAGAGAAAAATAATAGAGATATAGTAAAACTTAACTTATATTCAATAAAGAAATATGTTGAAACTGTAAAATGCATAATGAAACAATCTTTCTCGAATGGTGGTAGCTAATCTCTGAGAAGAGATGTGGCAGCTACACACATTTGTCTGAGAATGTTACAATGAGGCCTCTAGGCCTTTTTAGCATCAAGAAGTAATCATAAAACCCTATACATCCAAAAACCTAACCCTAGGAGATGAAGAGCCAAAATTCATGTGGGCCCCGATGGGGTAAGTTGGTACATCAATTTCTGAGGTCGTAAATTTTGCATACGATCTTCATTTTAGGTGCATGATGGCCTATTAGAAAGGTCTATCTGGAGGAATACACATTATTTCATCACACTCTGACTCCATCTACAATGTCACTGTGGCGGGCCCAAAAAACATTGTTTAGGGCCTCAAAATGGCCCCAAAAGTTTAGGAAATGAAAAGCTAGAAAAATATTGCCAAGATGAAAATTGAATGTGAGCTAGTTGGAAGAGGTGGGTGGCCACCTATATCCACCTGGATCATAAATGTAGGTTCTATGTTTTAGAGGGCTATGGAAATAGTCTTTGATGATCTCATCGGTAACATTTTTCAAATATATCTTATGATTTAATTGTCTATTACAAAAACTGACAAGATCACTTTGATAATCTTAGAAAATTTTCCTTACGYTGCAGAAAATTTGGAAYGTCCTTAAAYCCTACGAAACCTATCTTCGATGCCGCTCAAGGTAAACTTCTTCATCATATTGTTTCTAATTTAGGAATTAGTATTGACCCCAAGAGATTTATTGCAATCCAAAATCTTCAAGCCCCTTCTTCTATAAAAGAAATTCAATCTTTTATAGGAAAAATCAATTTTGTTAGAAGACTTATCCCTGATTTTGCGAGAATGGTTAAACCAATTCATAATATGTTGAAGCAAGATTAGTCATTCTCATGGAATGATGATACTGAAAAATATTTCATAGAAATCAAGAGAGCAATCAGTTCTGCACCAGTTTTGGCAAAACCAGATTTTGAAAAAGATTTCATTATTTATGCTAATGCTATTGAAGACACAATTTTTGTTATCCTTCTTCAAAAGGATGATCACAATAACGATCAACCAATAGCTTACATAATACAAATCTTATCAGATGACGAATTTAATTATACTTTGATTGAAAAACATACTTATGCTCCTATAAAAGCTATTGAAAAATTTCACCATTATATCTTAAGAAAGCACACACAGGTAAAATTCCCTTTGTCTGTTGTTAAATTTTTTCTTTCTCAAACAAATATTTCAAGAAAAATTGCACATTGGCTTCCTAAGATACAAGAACACAATTTCACAATTATAACTTCTAACACAATCAAGGGACGCGATCTATGCTTACACCTAGCTCAACATCTTGAACCCGGTATTTCTTCTGAAAATTATGAGGATGATTTGTTTTCACTTTTTCTTGTTGAACATGAAAATCTTGATTTAGCATAACATCTTTGGTACCAAGATATTATTTGTTATTTGCAATTTCAAAAATGTCCTGATAATCTTGAATACCATCAACACAAGAGGGTTTGTCTTCAATATTCCAAATATCTAATATTATGTACTTCTCTTTTCTGCAGAACTATTGACGGATTGTTGTTATGTTGTGTAGACAATACAAAATCTCAAAATATCTTAAAAGAAATTCACAGATCAACAAACTGACGTATTTACATTGGTGGTCAGTTTTTTGCAAAAGACACTACACACAAAATCTTGATAAATGGTTATTACTGGCCTTCAATATTCAAAGATTCTTATAAATTTAGACAGGCTTGTGATGAATGTCTAAAGTTTATTGGAAAATAAATAAATAAATTCATGCCCTTACAACTAGTCCTTCCTAATTTTCCATTTTCTCAATGGGAATTATATTTCATTAGTCCTATTAATCCTTCATCTTCTTTTGGGCATATGTTTATCCTAACAAAAACAAACTTCTTCACTAACTAGACTGAAGTTGTACCACTCAAATATGCATAGGATGGACAAGTAATTTTGTTCTTGGAATATAACATATTTTCTCGTTTCTGTCTTCCGATAGAAATCATTACTGATAATGGACCACAGGGTCTTCACTCAGTGAACCTATGATATAGCGCCTTTGTTCATGGGATATTAAATAATACCTCTAATTTCACTAGATATTGATAAATATCTCCCAAAATCCTTTTGTTGAACCCCCCTCCCAATACATCTTTCTAATAAAAGAAACCCATACTTTTATTAGATACCCCTTTTTATACCCCCCGATACCTATAAACCCCTTGAGACCCCACATCCCCCCCCCCAAAAAATACCTACATTATATTGACTTTATTTTTCACAATTTAAAAAACCCCTTTATGAATGAACGTGATAAGATATTGGTCAACAAGGTGAAGCCCCTGTGTAACAGGACAACTTTTATATTCAAAAAGTTTACACAATTTATTAATAAATTCGGGGTGAAGCATTTCACCTCATCCAATTACTATCTACAAGGAAATGATCAAGTTGAGTCAAAAAATAAAAATTTGGTCAAAAATTTAAAGAAAATCATAAATTATGGACCTCGTCAATGGCACAGATTACTCACCCATTCCCTTTGGGCAGACCGGGCCATTACTAAAATTAGTAGTGGCCATACTCCTTTCCAACTATTATATGGTCAAGAAGCTACAATGTATGTGGAACTTGAGTTGAATTCCCTTAGATTAGCTTTGTAGGTTGAAGTTCAAATCTTCAACCTGCAAAGCTAATCATGGTTGCATAGTATAAGATTTTGATTGGTTTCATATGATAACACACAATACAAGACATTGATTGACAATGATAATGATTAAATCCTATCTTCGCTTGTGGATTAGGTTATTTATAAGATGTGACAGGGGAGGATTTCCATGATTGAAAAGTTGATATGGTTTGTAGGTTGGCGCTCACTTGGCATTCTTTCGAGCCTACGATTTGTTTGACATGTTAATATGACAAAGGTTTACATTGGTTGATGTGGCATATGTTATGGTATGCAGTTTACGATATTCACATGCATTGAGTTATGGAGTTGTCCATGCATTGAATACAACGAGACGTGGACATTTACTCCATAGTCCTGTGTCTGCCACCTTCCTAGCTTAAGTGTTTTTCAAAGTTTATTTCATTCGTTTTGGTTTCTGAGAGAACTCGAGCTCGGTTTCCTAGTCCAAATCCTTGCTTCTAGTTAGTTTTGGTAACTGTCTTGGCTCTCGACACTTGTGTAAAAACACATTTTGACAAGGTACGAGTTCACATCTTATCAAACACATCTCTTACAAAGCATTTATCTTTATGATGATTAAATTTTGGCTCTAATTGGCATACTATGTGCATGAAAATGTCTTATTTTCCCTACTCTGCCATTTCTTGAAGAGAAATAAAAATAAAATGTATTTGTTTGTTGATAATTCGTTGAGCTATGTCTTTATGTATCCAAACTCTCACTTTTCATTGGTCATGATTGTTTGAAAGTTATTTTAAGTGATAAGTCCTAGGTTTTGTCTATGGTTTCCATGCAAGAATAATAGAGTTTGAACTTCACTCCTTTGTGTTGGTTATGAGTTATGTGGTGATTGTGGATAAATTTCAAGAACCCATCTCAGTGGGATGAATACATAACATAGTTTTTTGGACATGGATTCAATAAATCATATTATGTATGAATTTCAACCTGTCTATATTGGACCAGGTTATGTTTTAGTCATCAATTTTAAATGAAAATGGGCCCAACCTATTTCTTTGTTTAAACCTACAATGTTGAATCCATTTTAAAATGCATGCAGTCTAGTTAATATCTCTATTTTGTTTCTTCGACCCAAACAATTTTGGGTTGACAGAGTTATGGTATGGTTTTGGTATTATCAACTATAGTCAAGCAATGGATTTGAACCTAGGTCGAATAATTGATTTCATTACATTTGAAATTGACGTTTTACTTGGTCACGTTTCTTAAAAGTTTTAGGTTTTGAGGAATAAAGGTCAAAGGACTCGAACCCGGGTCGAACATATTCTGCATAATATGAGTTGTTATTGTTTGACGAACCTGGCTGCAACTTTTAGTCTTTGTTTAAATCTTTTTTAAAAGAATGGATCAAGCTCATTTTAAGTTGATAAATTCAGACTCATGTGTATAATGACTTGGTGAAACTAGGTATATGAAATTCCTCAAGGTAGTTACAACGAGTTTATTTGTTATGAAGAGTTACAATTTTGTGTCAATCTTGATTACAATTGATTTCGAAAAGAAATGATTCATACATGTATTCTTTGAAGCTAAAACTCATCTTTGTGAATGTATTATGGTTGATATCCCTTCAATCTGAGCTTATGCCCTCTTTCTCTTCATTCCCTTGACCAAAATAATTTTGGATTGATTGAGTTATGTTTTTGGGTCAAGACATACATATGATATGGGTATGTTTTGGGTTGATACAAGCTCTGTTGATATGTAAATGACAGAAGTTTGGTTATTTCTTTTGGATAAGTCATGTTCGCAGTCCAAACCAGTAGATATGCAAGTACAATCATTTTATGTTGAAAATGATATGGCTCATAGTTCATAAGATTTTGGTTTGGACAGAGCATCATTTTGATTCTCTTTTAAGATGTTACTTTGGGAATATAAGGACATAGAGTTAATAAGGAACCTATGGGTCAGTATTGATCTTATTATCTATGGGCGTTGTTTGGTATGAGCATGAATATCTAAAGCTTAAAGATATTATATGGAGTTATAGCATGCATATTTATGTGATGACACCTCTATTTATATCAGTCTGATTTACTCCTGAATGGCATAATAAAACGGGATTGGTTGAAGATAATTATATAGACTTTCATCTCCCATCATAT
>SNQJ01S0001395.1:23357-36184 GCA_010110895.2 Picea sitchensis
ATGATTTTACATAAGCTATACTTCCCAGTCGTATTCATAAAACTCCATTTTCCATTTGTGTTCCCCGTCTATGTAATTGAAGATGACATATGAACAATTTTTGGTTTGGCAAGAAAGAATGAATAATGGGCAGAGATTGATGAATATTTACAACTTTCATGTATGAATAGGAATAGTATGAAAGCTAATTGGCTTTATGAGGAAAATATACAGGCATTGTTTTAATTTTTAAGTTTGAACAACATATCATCCATTCCTATTATCTAATAATTTTTCGCAAAATATATCCTTTAATCATATTTCCCAATATTAAAGTCTCATTTTCCATGCACTTCCTTGTTAATATCATTAAAAGTAAAATGCTATGTTGAAGTTTGATGTTTTATCATTAAAAAAGAAGTTTGATGTTTGTAGAAAGTTGAATTGATATCTTGGTATTTATTTTCCCTGTTCATTTCCTTTTTGTGTTGCATGGTTGTGTTACTCTCAAAGCCAAGTTTAATCGTGTTGACCAATTGTATTGAATGTTTTATATGTTGTGTCTTATATATGTACTAATTTGGAAATGGATGATATAGATGAACTTTTTCAGCAGAGGAAGTAATCGGTCTGACAACAAAGGTAATAGGGGAAATAGGGGTAGAGGGCCAAATGCCTTTTGGAAGAGAGGGAAAAAACAAGAGGATGAGATTTTCTATACAATTTGATGCAAACTTTGAAGAATTTAATCAATTAGTTTAGACTGGTTCCTTAAACCTCACGGGACACCCATCTTTCCATCCCCCCCAACCACCAGTCAAACCTCATTTTCATCCTAATGATCTTCGGCTTCATCCTAGTATCGTTGACATTCCTAATCAACCACATGTACAAGCCCACGCTCCATTCAATGATGGTTGGAACAATGCACCAGTCAACCTCGCTTTCTAGTGTTGGTCATTGACCAACCATGTCATTACCTTTCCCTCCTCTAGCTCCTTTACTACCAATCCAACCAATTGCTTCAGTAGCTTCACATGTGTATTCTCCACAACTTCCCAAAAAAATGAAAATCCTTAGCTATTGAGCCAAGGCCAAGTAAAAAACAATGGCGTACCATATCAGTCAATTCAGACTCCTCTGAAACATCTACCTACACCATCAAATCCTTCCCACTTAGAATTGAACATGGTGTGAGAAAGATCACCTTTGATGACATGCACATGGAGATATCGAAGGGTTAAGAGAAGAAATATGTTGATGTAGATCAAACACAAAGCAGCCTTGTCAGAGGGTGGTGCATAGAGACATGCAGTGTCGCACAAAAAATATGACTTGATTTTATTTTATTTTTATGGTGACGACTTTGGGATACATATCTTTTTGGATAGTTGATATTATTATTATTATTGAAGAGACTTATATCATGCTTAAAAGTTTTGGGAGATACAAGTGTTTATTATTTATGAGGCATGATTACTTCGATTGTTGTTATATTTATGTTTATGATGATATGTGCATAATGTATGGATAAATTATGGAGGAACAAGGGAATGATTGATAAAACAAAGACATAAAAATGGGCCCCACCTATTAGCTATTATATTTATTTATTATTTATCGTTATCATAAATATACTAGTCCTATTATTAAGTAACGTTATTTAACTTTAGTAATTAAAAGTAGTTCAACTATTTGGAAACTACCTTTTGGAGAATAAAAGAAGAAAATGAAGGACAAGGAGGAAATAAGAAATTAGAGAGAGATACTTATGATAACATTTTCTCTTGTTTTCAAGTGAGATTTCTAATATTCATTCTTTCATTTTCTGAGTTTCATGAGAGCTAAATCCTTTTGTTGACATCGGGATTATTCTAAAGGTGGCAAAGGAGAAAGGACTAAGAAGCATAGACTTTTGACATGCTTCAGAAGGTCATTCACTTAGTTTGACAGTCTGTTTATTCCTGATAAGAATTACTGAATTCATTTTTAATTCTGATTAAGACTATTATGTTGAGATTGTGGCTTGGATTGTTCCGATTTATTTCAATCTTGGTCTTTTTTCTTTCAGACGTCAGTTGTTTTTATATGAAGTTAAAATCTATTCTAGACTTCTAAGTCTGATTCTGGTCCTTACCCTCATAGGGGTTTGTAAAAGGGAATTTGGTTGTGACTAAAAAAAGTCATCATTAATAATAAAAAATATGGTTTCCTCACTTGAGACTTGTGTTTACTGGTTTTCAAATGTATGTATTCTTTATTTATTTATGTAAAAAAWTTCATAAACTTTATACATAAACACTATTTTTTTACATTTTTTTAGCAAAAACACAACTTGATAAGAGCATCAGGCCCAAGAACACATTTCTTTAGGGTTGGTTAATACTTTTGAACATGCTATAATCCCAAGGTAACATTCATGMCTATCTCACCTAGCCAAGTGGGATTCGAAAATGCTTGAGTGAGGATATTCCATTCCTCACCTCAACGCCTTTTGGTCAACACAACTTAATAGCATACATTTACCCACTCTATCAACAAGTTTAAGATTGTTTTCTCCTCAAAGCACATATAAGTTCCACTCCCAGATATATGAAATTATTTCAATCTAAGATTCTTCTCAATCCATGCTTCCTAATGTGATGTTTCATATTGCTTTGGTCAAACTTGTATTGATAATGTAGATCGTGCAATTACAAAACTTTGTAACCATATCATGAATGGTGATTCTCTCTCTTTGCAACTCTATTATGTTGAAGTGAATAATAGGTTTTCCATTGCTTCTTAATGCCCTAACCTCTATAGTGGCTCCCAAACTCATTTTACTTGTATTCTCCACAACTATAAAATCTTGGTCTTAAGGGATTTCCCTCTCTAGTTCTCTACAAATTCTTTGAATTCTAAAACACTAAAAAGATTCTATTTTTTGTACTAGAAAGTTAATCCATGCCATTTTGTTGTACTTGTCATTAAATATAATTTCCACTCCATAATTTTGACCCATAGGACCACATAAGTTACTGTGCACCATCTCCATCTCCAACACCGACTCATGTTTCTTTATCCAAGATATAAGCTTAGCAGAGCTTTGAAGGGTGAGGTTTCTATGTTTGTGGTTAATTATATTTAAATTTGGTTAATGTTTGTAATGATGAAGATATTATTTGGATAAGCGTTGACTAGCAATAATATTGTTGATAACTTACAATCTCAAGTGCCTTATTATAAAATAATAAACCCTCTCAATTTTGACATTTTTGAATTAGAAAGACTTTTACAAAATCTAGTAATATACTCCATAAGTATAGTCACAAAGGAAAATTGTGACCAGATATCCTTTAAGACACTAAGATCATAGCCATATGTTATGAAATTTATAAGCATTTTGATAACAAAGTCTTGAAACCATAGTTACACAACTTGAAGGTTTGAAACCCATCATTGTGAATATGGAAGACCTCTCCTCAAACACTACATATTTTGTGATTATGGTACTAGTAAAATGATATCTTAATCAACTTCTTTGAATTGTATTTCATGAATTAAAGCTATTCTTATCTCAATGCTTGTATTAGAACGTAATTAATCATTCTTCGTATTAATTATATTGAATTATATGAATGATGTACAATTTTGTAGATAAATATGTTAATGATGGAAGAGTGTCTTTTTAGAGAAAAACATATAGAAGATGATTATAGGAAGTCAAATAAAGCTTCCTATTATTATTTAATTGTTCTTCAACAATTAAAATATAGGAAGCAATGTGTCATTTTCCAACATCTTTAAATGAATACTGACATGTAAAACAAGGTTTGCAACTTGAGAACATTTTTTTAACATCTTGACTAGTTTATAAATTTATCTAATGGGGGTGAATGGTGGTCAATTCTTAGCAATTACATTGTTCTCACCCCTTGCTCATCTAAAAGTGCTATCCATATCAATGAGGAAAATATCTATATTATGAAATGACAAATTTGATGTTATTTAATCATTATGGTAATTTCATCTTTTAATCGATAATCTAAAGTCGTTGAATTACACAATATTATTGTTTCCTTCTAAACTCTAAGATGGTGTAAATGTGTTTTTTCATGTTATTTCACATTGATTTATACGTTATTGTTTGGTGCTATTTTAATGATATAAAATACACTTTTCAACCATTTTCATTGTTGAATAACAAACCAAAAATGCTAGGTGTCATTTTCCCCATCCTTTTCTATCCCAATAATAAGAGTGACACAATTGAAATCATGTTTCTTATTCCACACAATTCGATAATAGAATCCAAAAGTTAGCCTTATAATAACTAACCTATTCTTAGCTTGTTTAAGGAAAATAAAATCCTAGATATATAAAATAAAATTAACAATTCAAACAATATTCCACAAAGCACCCCCGTATCGAGTGATAGGGAAGAGACCATCCGTGGGGCTGCCACCCAAGGCAGACCGCCACGCGTCCCCCAACACGAGGTCACTGTCACCCTCCTCATACCCATGTCACCTCACTTTATGGGAAGTAACTACGCCACTTCGACAGCTAGTGCCTAGAACACAGCTCACCGTGGTCGTCCTGCTCATGCTCTGGTTATGATTCGTTGATGGCACCTCGCCTTCGCCTGCTACGTCCTCGTCCGACTTTCCATCATGGGATATCACTATGCTTTAATTACATTTACTCGTCCCCTCCGTATTCATAATGACAACCCCCCAACTCTTTCTCTGACTCATTGTCCAATTATTTTACCCCGGACCACATCGCATTCGACTTTGTCACCTTTCTCTCTTGTTGTTCATCTCGAGCCACTACATTACCTTCTTGTTGGCTCACCTTCCACCTTCCTACTCGTTCCACTACCTTTTTTCCCTAACTCTAACGGCCCATGGTAACCGCTCTTGCCGTGCCCGTGGGGGCTCCTCATGCAACTTTGTGGATACTCAGGTTCACGTCTAGAAGCTGTAGTAAAAGAGTCATCTACCTCTTATCTCGCCCATAATCCACCCCACATCCAGGCTGGGATAGATCTTGAGGAGGTCGATGTTTGAATCTCACGACGCTTTATTTCAAATGACGAGGCCCTCGATTCCATCAGTTCGTGGATCCAGGACACCGACAACACCAAGTCTCGAGTCTCACAATACCTGAAGACTGTGGATATATATTGGCATTTGAAGCTCTTGCTAGGACACGTCTTGGTTGATTGCAAAGAAGACAAGAACAAAATTTTACTCTAGCTCGATGAAATTCAAGGTCAGCTTCAGCTCCACAACTACAAAATGAACGTAATGGCCAAACAGAGGGCGGGTTTGCACCTCTCACATGTCACTCTGACTCAAGCTGAGATGCACCTCTCACATGTCACTCTGACTCAAGCTAAGGTGCCTCCGGATGAGGGCCAACCATCTACCCAATCCTAATGATATTTAGTTTTTATATTATGTTGTTTAGTCTAGGAGGTTTTGGGATCTCAATCCCACCTCATCTTTGTCAAAATAGGAAAAATCAGCAGATAAATTTTGTTTTTGATACAATAGATAGCACTAATTTCAGTATGTCTAGAATTTTAGTTTTAAAAGACAGCATTTCCATATTATCTCAGACAATCCGATGCATTGTTGCTGGTCTGGTTTCCCTGGTGGCAAGCCAACAACAAGATTTTTGTACACTCTTATAATGCCAATATAAAAAATCTGGATTGTTACAAAAAACACATATTCCACAAAGAAAATATCACAAAGAAGATTGAAATCGAAATGCAAACATAATCTCCAAACTTCAATTAATTATATTCCATGAAAAGAAAACATAACAAAGCACATTGAATATGAAATGCATACCCAATTTTTAAGCTCATTAATTGTAAATAAAAACACAATAAATTATTTTTCTTCTTCGTTCTTTGTAAAAACAAAACATGAGATCTATCAATTTCCCGTGCCTCAATCTTTTTAATGTTACACAATCCATCCTTGTAGTGTCTTGCAATGTTTTAGAGCACTATAACTATACAACTTGATGATGCATAAACCCTGTAGTGCACCTTTATTTATGTAGTTTTTCAAGGCTTCTACAAGCCTACAGCATTGCCTTACAATTCTCGTAACTCCCAAACTTTGCAACATTCAAAAGTGCAACATTTCCAAACTGCAAGTGCACTACACGACTTCTCTAACTGCCCAACCTAAAGAATATTTTTGCCCATAACAATGGGAAATACTTGTGAATATTGTATTTACACTCATCATATCCATACTTATAAGCAGTTAAAAATTATTCTTGCCCATAACAATGGGAAACACTTGTGAATGTTGTATTTACACTATCATCATATCCATACTTATAAGCAGTTAAAGATCTTAATTTCACACAAATAATTGTCAATGAAATATTGCCAAGTGGTTTTACTATTTTTCTAAAACATTATGAAAACGCATATCACTGATATATCGCAACATCAATAGCACAAATGGATATTGATTCAAACAAAAATTATAAAACATTATGAAAACGCATATCACTGATATATCGCAACATCAATAGCACAAATGGATATTGATTCAAACAAAAATTATAATAATTTCTTTGGTAGTCTCTAATACAATAAGTTGGCTTGCAAATATATTTTTGCATTTCACACGATTGTGAATATACTTCCAACCACAATATGACCTAGTTTTCACCCCAAATGTCCTCTTTTTGTCAAATCAGTCAGGATCTTTTGGTAAGCATCATAGAAACTTTATTTTAAAGAATTCTATGTAACTTCATAGTCATAAGTTCTTGCTTTCACAAGTAATTATCATTGGTATATAATATAAATGTGCAGTTTATGTAAGGTTAAGTATAACTTTGAAATTCATCCATATCTATAGTATGTTAATATAAAAATGAAAAAATGAAAATTATTGCTCTTAACAAATGTAAGTGTGGTATCTAAAAAATGAAAATCGTACCTCTAAAGAAATGTAAGCATGGTGTCCAAATTCTACAAATCAATAACCACTGCAATGACTCTTTTCTTCTCTAGATTAAATTACTCTCTGGAAAGATAGATTTATTTTACAAGTCTGTTTCATTCTCAAGTATTTATATAACAGCCTGAAATTATAATGTCAAAATATGCTAATGCCCTCCAGTCTCTAAGATTTCTCAGCTTTTACATAGCAATGATAATATTTTCTTATACTCTAAATTAAATTACTCAATGGAAAGATATATTTATTTTACAAGTCTGTTTCATTCTCAGGTATTTATATAATAGCCTGAAATTGTAACTTCAAAAACTGCTAATGCTTCTGGTCTCTCAGCTTTTACATGCTTTCATAAACTGGTCTCACACTTGCAATGCATGGTTCAACTTGCATATGAATCTTATAATATTTATTACTCCCATTTACAACATATTTACGTTCACGCATGCCAAGTATAGAAATTAATATAAGCATTTAGACAACATCAAAGTATTTTGTTTAAATAGATTGCTTGCATACATTTTTAAATCACAGATTACTTTTAACACATTATACCATAGAATGTTTTGGTAATGCATTGCAGCTTTTCATTTGCTGATTTGCAAATAAACATATTTATGAATAATTAAAGTCTGATCCATTATTAGGTGCCATGTCATGATTCATTCATATCGATAAACATTCAAAGCGTCCACAATTCAATGTATTTGTTCATACAACCCCAAAGCTTCTCTTAAACTCTGTACAAATAAACAGTATAAAAAACACACTATATCCAACACATCTGTTATGGGAGTTCATGATCAGCTTCCAGCTTTGTCTTGAACAGAGAAAAATATGGTGATTATGTTGCAAGCTATTGTGAAACAGAACCCAAAATCTTGCATGAGCTATAAATAATTGCAAGCAAAATACAAAAGACACATTCAGGTGAGAGTTGGGTGTCTCCACAGAATTACAAGTACAAGATAGGTTCTCAAAAGTAACACAGCTTAAGTAATATTGCACATCATGCTCCAATAATATGGTTGTTTATCAAAAGGAATCATAGCCTACCAAAATCAATTAGTAAAATGAATTTTCAATGATCAAGTTGGTCAGCCACTTTTATATTGCTCAAATTAATAGAAGAGATCACCACTTAACATTCAATAGATACTTCCATGTCTAGATCACAGATTACTTTTGACAAAATAAACTATCTTTGAATTCTGTAGATCTTAGAACTAGGGATATGATAATTCGTTGCCCAATGTTTGTTATTATGGTTAACTTTTAGATACAAATAGAAGGCAACAAAAAAAGAAGCAATCTCACCATTGATATTCTTAAAAATAATCACATATTTGTATTTGGAAGAATCGACAAAAGCATTTCTTTAGTTGTTTGTCACTGTGACATGAATTTCACTCATCATCTGGTGTAGGAAATGATTATAGCTCTAAATCAATGTGAAGTTCTATATATAACCATCAAGCTCTTAAAATAGTGTACAAAGAAACATCATTTTATATATATGTTTGTTTGTTTGAACTTTGTACAATGCATTTCTATGATAATCAATAAGTCCTTCACCTTTTTCGATAAAAAGTCTTGTGCATAAGACAAATCCTCTAGCAAAATTCAGAATTGAACCTGAGTCTTAAAGGTAGCTAACCATTAACAGTATACAACATTGTAACAACACCAAGGAATTAGTTTTGGAGCAGATTACAAACTGAATAAGGCTCCCCAAAGCAGAATAAATATACAACTTTTCATATGATGGTATGTTACACTTTATTCATCCTCTTCTGTAACACTGAAATGATACTCTTCCTCAAACAAAGGTAGAAAAAAACACAGTTTAACTCTGAAAGATAAATGAAGACATGAATCATTGCAGGAATTCTATCTAAATATATGATTAAAACAAAAAATGAACTAAGAAACAAGCTGCACAATGATTGGATATTAATTGGATTTTCTCTTTCAATGAAATACTTTACATGGAAGGCATTTTTCCCACCAGATCAAGACATCTTATAAAATAAATAGAAACAATGAATACATTTGCATATTATTCGGTACTACCAGATAGCTCTCCAGCAAGTGCTCCACTACCTCCAGATGTAGATCCTGCCTGACCAGAGCTCAAAGCTCGAGCCCTTTGCATTTGACGCATCCTAAATATGTCCTTGTGAAATGATCTATTGACTGGTATACTTTCGTCATCTTCTTGTCCTGGTGGGTCAAAGGATTATTCCCACCAGAATATAGTTAGCTAACATAAAGGCAGACGTGTAAGGAAAAACAATTGAAACAACATACACTGGCATGCATGACAAAGAGCTCTAAATAGCATTGGTTCATAAAAAACTTACTCTCGGTTTCCTTTCTCTTTAATGGCAGACCTGGCCTAGATGACCTCAATGTTGAGCCATTTAAGACGGGCCTTCCCATACTTAAGCTTGGAACATCTCCTGTGGCACCAGACCCAGGAAAAGCTGATGAATGATGAGAAAAAGGCAGTGCACTATCATTGACACCAGATGGAATGTCACTCTGTAACAATGAGGAAATTACCGTATCTACATCTGGTGAAGGTCCTGACGTCAAAGGCAAACTATTGTCAGTGTAAGTAATACACACACATATATATATGATAGGCAGAATTGTCTAGGGCATACAAATCTGAAATATAACAATCATATGGAAAAGAAGGCAGACAGTAGCATGCTGGTCAATAAAAACCATATTGACATTATTTTCGCAAAACAATTGAACATTCTTAGAAATTACAAAGATTAATGTCTGTTGGGGACAGATTAGTACCATGTCTACTGCGCCAAGTAAAAAAGAAAGCTCCAAATTATTGTTTTGGCTGGCTGAGAATTTTATTGAATACGAATCATGCATTTTAAAGTGTTCAAGTATACAGAACAAAATATATACAAGAGAGTAAACAATCGCAGTATAGGCTGAATAGAAGCTCTATTGAACTATCATGCTATCTTCAATATTTTTAATTATTTTTCTATTTGAGTTGAAAAGAAAGTAGACATAGGCTAGAAATCTACATGATAAAATTTGCCAGTTTGTCTACTGATTTTGGGGTTTACCCAGTTAGATTGTATCAGTGTATTAAAAATCGGTTGACTCAGGCTCAGACTCGGCCGAGTTGACCGAGCCAACCCCAAACCGGTCCGACTCGGCCATCCTGTTGACTCAGGAGACTGGTTTGATACCAAATTGGCCGAGTCAAAGTTAGGTACCAAACCAGTCAACTTGGCCGAGTCAAGGCTTGACTCGGTCAAGTAGGTTGTGACAAACAAACTTGTTTGACAATAATAAGAATATCCAATTTAAGTAAGATAGAATAAGGTAATCCATTTAGGATGAAATAATATTATATTGAGTAAAATGTATAAGAATGAGATATGAGATTACAATGACAATGAGGGCCATATATACCCACGTAGGGGTGCCCTTTCATAAGAGATACGACCTTTCATATGAGGTGTCTCTTCATTAGTAATTTAATTGTTAATTAATAGTTGTTCATTATTATATATATATATATATATTATGTTTGTTATGGAGCCTTTCCCTTTAGAAATGCTTTGTCCTCAAAGCATACTTATGGAAGACTTACCTCTTGCTGGCTTGTAATATTGTCTTTCTTTATTCTTGAGTTAGTGATCGTTGGGACTTGAGATGATAGGATCTTCTAAGCGTCGAGCAGAATTGTCTAATTGTAAAGGAGTCTATCCACCCTAATTCGATCTTCTGTGGAATTGGGCATTTATAGGGTTCTTGGAAAAAACTTGATGTATTTCGACTCCCATGATAGCTTCTAATTTGAGCACCACTAGTAGTGGAAGTAATATTCTTCGACATATCGATCAATTGTTTCTGTTGATATATTGATTGGTTGACGTATCAACTTTTTTGATTAGGATGTCGATAAGGCGTCCTTGCAACTTGATCTTTACTTCTTATACTTGTATCTTTTTCTTGATTAACTTTTGGAATTGAGTCTTCTTCATACCCCTGGCTTGTTTCTACTTTGACATTTGAAGACCTCATTACATTAGCTGGATTTGCATCCTTTTGAGTTGTAAGGTTGATTGGGTCTGTATTAATTCCTTTATCCACAATTGGGATTTTTACATCTGAAGCTTCTCTAGTTCCATATGTTCAGTCATTGTCTCTTTATCAACCAATGATTCCTTGTTGATAAGTTTCTCTAACTTGTTCTGTATCGACTTCTTAATCTGTGTGAGTAGACTTTGATTATGAACCTTTAGGCGTGAATTTTCTTTCTTATCTAATTTGTCGACTTTGTTCTTGTCTTCCTTCTTAGACAAGAACAAGGTTCTTTAAATTAAGGTTCCAATAATTTGATTATTTGTTCCAATAATCTTTGATTAAGGTTCTTTAAATGTGAGGTTTCTTCATCTTTTTCCGATAATTTCTTTCTGATGTCCTGATTTTCTTGTTCCAATTTCTGAACACACTGTTTTCTATCCTTTGACTTATTGATCTGTGTAAGTAGCTTTTCACTGTGGTCTTTTAAGCGGGAAATTTCTTTGTTTTTTTTCCGTGATAACTTCGTCAAATTCCTTTTGCATCCTTTGCATTTCTTTTTTATTTTCTTGAAGTATTACTTCTAAGATATCGTTAAAGTCTTCTGGTGTTACTGAATCTAGTTCCGATGTAGTGTCTTGTAATGTTATCATCTTCTCCTTATGGGGAAATGTCACAAAAGTTTTCTCCATGTTTAAGACAAAGGTACCTAGATTTTTAAACCAGGGTAGCCCAATAATGATGTCGATTTCTTTATACATAGTTATACCATAGAATTGAGATATATATTCATATTCATCAATTCTCACTTGTAACTCCTTAATTTGAAAAATATATTTTTTACAATTATATTCAACTCTGGAATTAATGATTGATTTGCCAAATCAATATTAATGTAATTTTCATTATAGTCCAAGCTGATAATGATGTTAACCTCTCTTCCTTGAATACTCTCCTTTAATGTAGAAAACCCATAAAATGAAATTGGATAACCTTCATAAGAAAACATTTTGTTTCCCTTATCATTAGGATCCATTGATTTCATCGGTAATTTACAATAATAAATATTTTGAGTAACCTTCTTTTATATACTTGGAGTAAAGGATATAATCCTTTCTCTTGTTAATAAAATATAAAATACCCTTAATACCCTTTTTAAATTTTTCACCTTCCACTTTATAATACTCTTTTATACCTTTTCTTAACTCTCACTAGACAATTTTTTTATAATATATATATATATATATATATTCACTTTAAAAGTACTGTAATACTTATCTTGGCTTCTAATATTGGATACTCCCACCTTTGAGTTATTTTTTTTTTATTCTCTTTTAATTTTCACCCAACTACCCTTTTAATTTAGCAAGGATACCAATGGCTTATGATCCTTTTTAATTATTGGGCCACTACTTTCGAGGATGGCATGATTCACCTTTAATAGTTCTACGACGTTGGTTGTGAACAATACACTCAGAACTCATGGCTATGGTCCAACGATTAAGCGGTGCTATCTCTAGGCATTATCTCTATTTGTCGAAGGGTTTTCTAAACCGAAGGACTGTATATGAATGGCGACTTTACCTCTCGAATACTCTTCCCTATCTTACAACAATTCAGGATTTTTCCCTCTGTTGACCGCCTCTCCAACATAGGTGGTCAACTCCATGTGCCATGAAGAGATGCATCATCAGATGCTCATTTGTCGAAGATTTTGGTTCTACAGGGCATTTTTGGCCCCAACACTTCTTTTTGTAACTGGAATTTCCGCACCCCTGCGTGGGTCAATAATGTAATAGG
>SNQJ01S0001395.1:37551-52348 GCA_010110895.2 Picea sitchensis
CCTTTCAAGTTTTGCAGGTTTAGCTTCAAGGGTTTCATTGGGAATGCACCAAGAAAGATTCTTCCCTTGAAACACATACAAACTCCAAGCTCTCTCACCCTTTACTCTTCTTCTATTTGCTGTTCACTTTCACATATATTTCAGCTAGTTTAACTTACCAAGATAGGTCATTTATATCAAAATTTATCAATTTTTCTTAAGAAAAGTTTTTTCCCTAAAAAGGCAAATTTTTTTCTTCACTTTGCTTGTTGTGTGTAACATTTCCAGTAAGGATACCTTGCTGGTTTTTGCAGGTTCAAATTTGGTTGAGAGGGGTTTTGGCTACCCAAAGGCATCCACACAACACTCAAAGACGCCCCAAAAGGATTGGTAGCTATTTCTCAACCTTCTTTTTCTTTCTCTAGCTTCTTGTGCGTATTCTCCTTCATTTCTTGTTGATTTTAGTAGCTTATAGCTTGGGAGAAGGATTGGTACGGCCTACCTCCCAAGTGTGAGCTTGGATCTAGATCTAGCTTAGAGTTTTTCATCTCAAAATCACTTTCCTAAGCTAGGACATGGGGTTAGTGAGCTTCTTACTTCCCTTGCTTGCTTGCCTCTCTCTCTTTCTTCTTCCTCTTTTTTCTTTCCTTTTCTCTTTCAAGCATCCTCTAAGCAAGCTAAATAATCGCCTACCTATTGGGAGAGGAAAACCCCAAGTGGTAAGGCTAGGGTTTAACATGTGATTGATGATCTCTAAATACTTAATGTCTAAAATATTCTAGATCTAGATCTCATACACAATAGTTATTTAGCTTAAGCCTATTGGGCATAATTAACTTAACTAGATCTATTTTCATGCTTAAAGTTCTTAAAAGTTTAATCTTTATCTTAGATTCTTAGATCTAAAACTCTAAATGTTTAAATGCTTCAATAAGTGAATGGTGTTTTTCTTTCATGCTATGATCTATTAAGGCCACTTGCCACATATTGGAAGCAACTTCATGGTTAAGTTAATAGTGTAGGCTAACACATAAATTTTCTTTCTCACACTTAAATATTCATTCTTAATGCTCTTAATCATCTTAAGATAAGTGTGTTTATTCTCATATCTTGTTGGCAAGTTGTTCTTGCCCCTTGTGGTTTTACTTCTTTACTTCGCAAGCTACATTGGTGCATTAAGTATTTGCTCTCACATAGCATATATGTGTTAATGCCTCTTCATTTGTAAACTTAATCAACACATTTCAGGCTGAATTGAGTTTCGGCCAAGTCACTAAATCACATTTTAAAAGTGTCATAAAATCATTAAAACACTCTAAAATACACCTAAAAGTCTACCTAATTCACATATCAGCTTAATAGACTCTTTAGGGTACCTTAGACCACCATCTTCACAATCTAAAACCGGTATTGAGGAGGGCAACCGGTGATAGACCGGGGACGGTCTCACGGCACAAAGGAGTGTCCTTTCCATAAAAACTCAATTCTTTGGGCTGACTGTGACAGCTAGGGTTAGCCTTGTTGCTACACTATCTTGAGCATCCAACAACCATTTGGCAATAGGAGGAGGAGGCTTTGGTAAAAACTTAATAAAGGTAACTAAAATCTAAAGATCTTAAGAAACCTTTAATGATCTAACCTTGGGCTTAATCATATAAAACATTTCGCGGGTTGAATAACTAAAAGTGGGTCATCTTCATAATACTTGTGCTTAAAACTTCCAAAATCTTATTTGTTGTTGTGTTGATGATGATGATGTATTGATGTTGATCTCATGAATGTGATGTGATGATGCTTTGATCTTCTTGTATCCTGCACACAAATAATTAAAGTGGTTAGCTTGCTTATTGTATCCTAGCATTCTTTATTTGTAAATCTTGTATCTAATAGATTAATTATTCTCTTGTATATCTTGTAATCATATTTGTAACAAATCATCCTTTAACTTTAGTTGACCCCTTGCCCAATCTTAGGCACTAGTCTTAGTTGCCCTAGGAAAAGGCTTGCTTAACATACTAACCTTGCATCTTGCACTGTTGCCTTAGCATCTTAGGTTAGAACCCCCCCAAACCTTAATAAACTAAAATCAACTCCTAGAACTTAACTTTAAAACTTAACTAAAAACTAGGGACTACCCCCCTTGGCTTCCCTAGGAGTAAGCCTAGACGAAAGAGGTTCCGGTCAAAGTGACAGCGTGGGCTGTGAACCTAGGCATTGTGCCTCCAAGGACACACTAAGTGAGCTGAACTTAGCTCACGTTTGCAAGTGTGTATTAGGACAACAACACCCTCGATGATGACGATTGGGAGATTTCACGGTGAATTGATGTTATCCCGGACAACACTATTATTCAGTTTTGTGCGGCTTGAATCTTTAAATTTTTAGTGGACTATTGAGTGTCCCGTGCTCAACGGTTCTACAAACAGAGTGGTCGCAGACCAATCCCTTTGGACGGTAGCTAGATAGCAGAGCGGTGGTGACTTAATGCGTGTATCTGCGGTTATTGCTCTGAATCCGTCGCCTTTATTTACCGGCCCAATGTATATCCCCTTTAATTCGATCCGGATTGTGATAGATGGAACGATATTGGTTGGACTGCAATGTCTAAGTAATTGTTTCCAAAACTTAATGTTGGCTACACTTATATTTCAGATTGGCGGCTAGCCTGAATGCAATTGCTTTTTTTAATTTTTTTTATCACTATTAGCACTGATTGGTCTTCACGAACTTTGAAATTAATGTATGGTGGTAAAACCTCACTTGCAGTCGAATAATTCTTCTTCAACGGAATTCTGAAATTTTAATGGTCAAAAGCCCTTTAACAAAACTTTTGAATTTTAATTGATTTATTTTTTATTCAACAAAAAGTGAGGACTTAAAAGTTGTAGCAGAATCAACCTTTTTTTTCCTTCAACAAAAAATGGCCAAAGGCCTGTTGTGGTCAAAGACCCGGAGTTCCACCAACTCTAAAAATTTTAGTGGCCAAGGGCCTATAGGTATGTTGCCAAAGGCACGAATTTTGACCAAGGTCTAGTGGCCAAAAGCCAAGATCAGACTAGGTCTGGTAAAGAGATTGGCCAAAGGCCGAGATAAAAAAAACGAAGCTTTGATACCACTGTGAAAAACAAACTTGTTTGATAATTATAGCAATATCCAATTTAAGTAGGATAGAATAAGGTAATCCATTTATGATGGAATAATATTATATTTAGTAAAATGTATAAGAATGAGATATGAGATTACAATGACAATGAGGGCCATATATACCCACGTAGGGATGCCCTTTCATAAAAGACACGACCTTTCATATGATGTGTCTCTTCATTAGTAATGTAATTGTTAATTAATAGTTATTCATTATTATTTATATTAAATATTATATATATTTTAAGTTTGTTACATAAAGTGGACATAGGCTAGAAATCTACAAGACAAAAATTCCCAGTTTGTCTACTGATTTTTGGGTTTACCCAATTAGAATGCATCAGTGTATTAAAAATACTTTGACTCAGACTCAGACTCGGCCGAGTTGACCGAGCCAACCCCAAACCGGTTTGACTTGGCCGTTCTGTTGACTCGATAGGCCGATTTGGTACCGAATCGAGTCAAAGTTTGGTACGAAACCAGTGAACTTAGTCGAGTCAAGGCTTGACTCGGTCAAGTAGGTACTAGACCCCACAAACATTTTGAGTGGAAAAAAAGTGGACATAAGCTAGAAATCTACAAGATAAAAATTGCCAGTTTGTCTACTGATTTTTGGGTTTACCCAGTTAGATTGCATCGGTGTATTAAAAATCGGTTGACTCGGACTCACACTCAGTCGAGTTGATCGAGCCAACCCTAAATCGGTTTGAATCGACCGTTTTGTTGACTCGGCAGGTCGGTTTGGTACCGAATTGGCCGAGTCAAAGTTTGGTACCAAACCAGTCAACTCGACTGAGTCAAGGCTTGACTCGGTCGAGTAGGTACTAGACCCCACAAACATGCAAGATTAAATTTTTCTTTAAAAGGGTTTGACCAAAAACCCTGGCAAGTAATGGTAATGATAAATTCTTAGTTGACATTTGCTTTATCTTTCCTTTTTATCCTTTTACTTTAATTTTNAGTAGGTACTAGACCCCACAAACATGCAAGATTAAATTTTTCTTTAAAAGGGTTTGACCAAAAACCCTGGCAAGTAATGGTAATGATAAATTCTTAGTTGACATTTGCTTTATCTTTCCTTTTTATCCTTTTACTTTAATTTTCTTAGTTGACATTTCCTATATCTTTATTTTTTATCCTTTTACATAAAATTTTGACATTACCATTAATTGTTTCGGGATGTTTGAGAGTGGTTCCAACTTCATTGGACTTCATATGGAGAAAGTAGAATTTCATATCCTATTCAAAATCTAGTAGACTTAACAGTTTCCAGGATTTCAAGATTGGTAGAATTGCAACATTTTCATTGGATTCTATCACATATGAGGGTATGGGACTGGCATTTAATCAAGAGCACCAAGCCCTTTATGTATCTCGATGTTGGTGGTATTGATTGTTGAACTCCTCTAACATGGCCTTAGCAAAAATGTACGTTTCACTCAAACCAAAATCATTGATTAGGCATGCTAAGCTTTTTCTACCATATTAAAAGGCTTCGATCAGGTAGTTTCATAAAAATTTCTAGGTGTTCGCTGATGTCTTTAGAGGATTGAGGTAGAGGCAAAGGCTAGACAAGAGGAAAAGGGTGATACTAATGATGATGATCCCAATATAAGCAATGGTGGAACATTGCTTGTCATTTAAATGTTCTTGCTCATTTATTCATAATGCTTTTTTCCAAAGTTTCAATAAATTTTTGGAATCATGGTTTGGAATATTTAAAATATAATTTCTTCATTAAAATTTAAATATTTTATGTAACTTTTAGTAAAACGAGTCATTGAAATCAGATCGTTCTGAGTCAATCCGAGTCCGAGTCCGAGTTGAAGTTGAACATTGACCGATTCCGAGTCGAAGTTGACCATTGACCGATTCTGAGGCCGAGTACAAGTTTTAAAACATTGGATTGCATACCTTCTGACCTAAGTAACAAGAAACATCCATATAGGCCTACATGTCCATATCCCATGTGTCCTACATGGGATGTGAGTGACACACTACGTGCATGTATCACACATGAGTTTGACACGTGTCAAACGCATGTCTAACACAATCCCTAGCATGTCCTAACATGTCAGACATGTCCACCAAAAGGAAATCCTCATGGACCAAAACAGAGTTAGAAAAAGCAATTTTCTCCTCTACCACAGGAAAACAATAACATTGTGCAGGTGAAGGAGAAAAACCAGATTTGAAGAGATAACAAGAGATTTCCAGAGCATAGAAAATAATGTATGTACACTACGACCTTCGTCATATACACAGGACGAGGGACGAGTGATTCAAGGTAAAGACAAAGATGTGGGATGTATTTCCTGATGATATGGGTTTAGAGTCTCGACAACAACACCAAGTTGGCACTACACAACTTGGATTTTAGTGAACCAGTGCTAGAGCCATTCACTTTTGATGATGGTGATCCTCTTCAGTTCTCCACACCAGCGAATGCAGATCTTGGATTGGATATAGAGCACGAGGAGGATGGAGGAGAGAGCAATGGTAGTGGTGGTGATCTGGATGATTTTGACATGGAGGACAACTAACGAGCTATGAGATTTTTCCATCTACACTGATACATGGATGATCCCAGTGTTATGTGACTTAGTTTCTGACTTTTTCCTAAACCTACTAATGGTTAAAACTTGAAACAACTCACAAGCCTGCCAAAAACGCCTTGCACCTCTGAAATTATGTTCTCTGAACCTGCAATAACACTGCTCTAAGCTGCTCACAAACAGAACTTTGTGAAAAAAAAGACTCGAACCTTAGTTTTATAACTTGATTTCATTTTTTTATTGTTTTTCATTTTTGAATGGGTATTCTTTTTTAGATTTTGTTGTTTTTTCATTATTACGTTTATGAGTGAGTACCACAAAGATAAGATTTCTTAGGATTATGCTTTTCTCGTTATTATTTTAGGAAACATGGTTTCCAGCATTTACTAAGAAGGAAATGACAGATAAATGTTTCCAGGACATTTCCTCTATGTTTCTTACCCATTTCTCTACTGGTAACATTTGCAAGTACAGAAGTTAGGGGTAGCAATGAGGGCTCTCCTCTATTTAAATTATCAAGGTGAAGCTGTTGTTATAAGATGGCATGCTTTTACATCAAGGGCAGCTAGGCTGATACAAGAATTGCGGCTACACTGCTACAACAGAGAGCCAACAGTCGGAACCCAAGTGTGGAGCAATTCCACAAGGAATTTAACCTGGTTCATCATTATGGTGAATGCTCCATATTGGCACTAAACCACAGCCTGACAGTGCATTGACTATGGCCTTATGGCCCATTGCAGTCATCAGGATACAAACATTGTTAGTATTTCCTTCTTCCTGTATGATATCAAAACTATTAGCAACTCTTTTGAATGTTTATTATTTGAATCAACTCCTCCTAACCTTTGGTTCTAGGATCAATGAAATTATAAGGACAATAGTTGTATTCCTCCATTGGTAGCTCAACCACAAAATTTGTTAATTGGTCAGCAGCTTTATTTCCTTCTCTTCTGGTATGCTGGAATTGAGTTCCTCAAATCCATCACTCAATCTTAACATTCCCTTATCCTTGCTTTCAGGAACTTCTGAATGGAGCATTTTTTTATTTATTTTCTTTATTCCACCAATAACCAACCTTGAGTCCACCTCTGCTAATAGTTTCTTGTTTTCTTTATTCCATCAATAGTCAATATTGAATCCACATGTGCTAAAAGTTTCTTGTACCCTAATTTACTCCCAACTTAATTGCCGAGAGCAGATGTTTGTCCTTCACTATATTGTCGGAAAAATATCCTAAATTTATACAAAACAAGTGTTTTTACTGGAACAAATATTTAGGGCTGATTTCTTTTTTTGTATTGTAGTTATGTAGCTTGATGCATGTGTTTCCTGTTGCTTTCCTATTTAATTGCTTTGCAGTTTAAAAATTAAGAGAAAAGAGAAGAAAGTTTCAATTTCCAAGCACTTTTCCTTTTAAGCTGTGTTACCGGATCTGCCATGCAGATCTGATCCAGATCCATCAAGATTCGTCCAGGATCCATCATGGAAGTGGAATCCCCTGGAGAAGGAAATGGATACCATGTCCGTGAAACAGATCCCAAAATTTTTAAATGAATCTCAAAATGAAAGGGATTCTAGTCCCTAGCATTTGCATATGTACTTCACAGCATGCCATCTTATAACAACAGCTTCACCTTGATAATTTAAATAGTGGAGAGCCCTCATTGCTACCCCTAACTTCTGTACTTGCAAATGTTACCAGTAGAGAAATGGGTAAGAAACATTAACCATATGAATCTCAAAATGAGGTGATTGCAGAGGATATGGTTAATGGGTCCTCTAGAATTAGTCTTAGAAAGTCTCTGCAACAGTTCAAGGAAGCTGATGAGTCCTTCAAGGGCGGAGGATTCCTTAACCAGGGTTCAATTATTCTTCGTGGGATTACAATTCTCTGAAGAACATGAGAAAGATTAACCCTGTCGTGCAGAATCATCAGAACAGGGTTTATTTGTCACTCAATTGTGCCCTCGTAGCAGCAGCGATCTAGGTTTATTTGCATCTTCTGTTGAATATCAGCGGTCTCCTCACGGGGCTTGCTAGCATCGACTCTATAATCTGGATCTTATTTGTTCCTACTTACTCGAACACTGATCGTAAGAGGGCTACGCTGCTCCTGGCAGCTGCTACATTCAATGGAGCAATGCTAGAACTGCTTACCAATGTGATCATTGACATTGACCCTAGTATATTGGTAGAGTGCATTCGTTTGGACCTCTTTGGCCTTCGCTTGCTTTTCGACAGTAGCAACTACAGCCAGAGATGGGAGTGCATCTCTCTAAGAGGATTGGGATTCAACATATTGATGTGGCTACAACTGGCATCTACGATCCCTAGATGATCTAGCTAAATATAAGCAGAAGAAAATTTTCCCTACGTGTTTTGTTTCCTCTAGTTGTTCCTTGATGAAACACTGTTTGATGAATGTTACACTATAAGTCCTCATTGGTAGGTGAAAAGAATGTAATATTGACTTGGATACATCTCGTATCTGGTATCCGGACTATTTTCCTAGAGAACTGGTGAGCACCGTGGTTGGGTACCTAGGTGTCTCCGTAGATGAAAATATGTCCATAGGATAGCCAGTTTCCCAGTCTTTACAGTCAGGTTGATGTTAGGCCTTGAAGTACAACAAGTTCTTAGTGAATCTGTGTGGTACCAATGTTTGGCCCAAAGGTACGGTTGGTTCCCAGCTAGTATGTTGTTCCAAATAACAATCTTAGAAGTGACTGGAGGAACATGGACACTTTGACTCTGATGATCCACAGGTTCATTGTTGATGTTCAGATATTTCCATATTAATACTTGGCATCATAAATTGTAATCAAAAACCAACTTGATTAAACACTATGTTACCAGATTCGGATCCGGATACGGATCCGTTAGATTTTTGAAAAGCCAAGATCCGGATACNTCATTGTTGATGTTCAGATATTTCCATATTAATACTTGGCATCATAAATTGTAATCAAAAACCAACTTGATTAAACACTATGTTACCAGATTCGGATCCGGATACGGATCCGTTAGATTTTTGAAAAGCCAAGATCCGGATACAGCGAGGATACGTCAAGTACAAAAATATAATAATATTTTTTTAATTTAAAAAAATTTTATTCGAGGTAAAGTCTACAGAGGTATACATACCCTAACCCCCTTTGAAGTTGTGACCTCTTAGGAGGAAACACATGTTCTTCACTATTAGACCCACTTAAGTTGTATATAATTAAGTAATAAAGTACCAACTAATAAAAGTAATAATTAGAGACCTAGACGGTTGAGGAGAGCGAAAACCCTAGAGCTCTGCAATGCCTCTCCTACAACTCACTGCATGCACTGACCTACCTCCTGTCGAGCCTGCCACCTGCACCTCTCGGTACGGTCAGACACTGTAGACTAAGGAGACACGATGAGTCCAGAGGAGGGGGGCAACCCCCCTCGTACAACAATGTTACTGCCAATGATAGGGCTAGGACGAGGGCCAAACGACCTACCTTTGAGCCGCCGCCACATCTACAAGAGCAGATCCTCTCCAAAGAACAGGGACTCAAGAAGGAAATGGATGTGGAATCAAGCTCGTCTCATCCAAAAGCACCTCGTGGATGGGAACCAGGCAAATGCATTCCACAATTGAACAAACCTCCTCGCTATCTCATAAGCTCGAATAGGGTCGGTGAGCACACCCAGTTCATGAGAGAACATGCCCTAATCAGCAAGTTCCTAGGACTCTGGCCCTTTNCTCGTGGATGGGAACCAGGCAAATGCATTCCACAATTGAACAAACCTCCTCGCTATCTCATAAGCTCGAATAGGGTCGGTGAGCACACCCAGTTCATGAGAGAACATGCCCTAATCAGCAAGTTCCTAGGACTCTGGCCCTTTGAGCGAGACCTAACATGGTGGATCAAGCACTGGTGGAATCCCAAAGGAGACTATGAGGTGCAACTAAGCTCCACAGGTTTTTTCACGATTATCCTCTACAATCTCAAAGACAAGGACAAAATCCTCGATAATGGGCTGTATTTCTACAACTCAGCTGGGCTATTCCTGCGGTTCTGGACAGACCACTTTAGCCCAGAAAAGGAGGACTTCACAATGGCGCCAGTATGGATCAGACTATACTCTCTACCCCAAGAATTCTGGTTGGAAGAGATACTTATGGGAATAGGGAATACAGTGGGGAGATATGTCAAATCATCGGAAGCTACAAAGCAGAGAAAATACACCTCCTATGCACGAATATGTGTTTACATGGATATCTCAAGAGCTCTACCCGGATCAATCATCCTGGAATACCAAGATGAGGATTGGAGCTAGACGATCAATTATGAGCACATACCCTTTCGCTGCAGAAAATGCCATGAGCATGGTCACCTCTTCAGAGATTGCCACATGAATGCTCAAGGTCCCAATGCGGGAGAAGCCAAGTAAAAGGATGGATTCACCACAGTTACAAGCCAAAGGAAAAACCCACCAAAGAAACAAAATTCTGGCATAGCTCCAAAAATCCCCACGAAAAATTCTTATGACATCCTAAATCAGCGACCGGAAGATGAGGAGATCCAAGACCCGCACAAAGCAAAAGCTCAAGAGAAGGGAAAAGGCCAAGTCGACCCTTCCCCCAAACAGAACCAAGAAGCCACCCCAGCGGACACACTTGGAACCAATGGGGACACCCAGATGCAGTTGAACAATCAAGATCTAGAGGACATAGATCTGGAAAAACTTGAAGAAGCACTCAATCGCAAGGACCTGAGCATGGTCACCTCTTCAGAGATTGCCCCCTGAATGCTCAAGGTCCCAATGCGGGAGAAGCCAAGCAAAAGGATGGATTCACCACAGTTACAATCCAAAGGAAAAACCCGCCAAGGAAACAAAATTCTGGCATAGCTCCAAAAATCCCCACCAAAAACTCTCATGACATCCTAAATCAGTTGCCAGAAGACAAGCAGATCCAAGACCCGCACAAAGCAAAACCTCAAGAGAAGGGAAAAGGCCAAGCCGACCCTTACCGCAAACAAAACCAAGAAGCCACCCTAGTAGACACACTTGGAACCAATGGGGACACCCAGATGCAGTTGAACAATCAAGATCTAGAGGACATAGATCTAGAAAAACTTGAATAAGCACTCAATTGCAAGGACCTACAGACCCTCCATGTAGAACAACTCCACAAAGTCCACAAAGTCTTCATCGACTCCACAACTGGCTCCACAGCCCGGCTGGGCATAGCCACAGACCCAAGCACAGACTCAAAACGTGCGCCACAGGAAAACAAAAGAAGGGGACGCAAATTGGCCCAGCAACAAATAAAAGAAGTGGGTAATCTCCTACTCAATTCAGGACAGATCCAAAGGCTCTCAGAGGGATACCTCCACCCCCCTCCACACTTATCATGATGAAGATAATCACCTAGAACATTAGAGGACTCAACGGTAGATCCAAACAGAGGATCCTCCGAGACTGCATAAAGGTAGAAAACCCCGATATCCTCCTGCTATGGGAAACTAAATGTGCAAGAACAGAAGCCGAAACCATCTTTTATCGGAGCTGGCGTGGATGCGACTTCATTTACTCAGATTTTATGGGTGCTTCCGAAGGACTCGCCATCCTATGGAACCCTAATACTGTTACACTGAGTCGACCCTTCTCCACCATAGGCACGCTCAAGGCGCATTTCACGGTCATAGGGGCCATCACTAATGTTTATGGACTGCAAAGCCCACAAGACAAAGAAAGCTTCCTGAAGAGAATAGACCACATCAAAACGCTTTTGAATATGCCCAATTGGGTCCTAGGGGGGAGACTTCAACATGATCCTGATGCTGGAGAAGAAGATTGGAGGAACCAAGCGCCTGGAGCAAGATAGTGGTAAGTTCAAATCACTTATTGACCAGTTAAACCTAATAGATATTGAAACTAGAAATGGCATGTTTACCTGGTCAAATAGCAGATCAAGGCACCAGCAAGTGACCTGCCGTCTGGATCGCTTCCTTATAACAGAATCGCTCCTGGAGGAGGATCCGTCCATGGAAGCAAATATCCTACCAAAAACGGGATCGAATCACTAGCCCATTGCTTTCTGTCTGGACACAGGGGACACTCCCAAGCTCAAACCTTTCCGCTTTGAGAAATTTTGGCTCTCCCACCCAGACTTCTTGCAGCTCGCTAAATCCTGGTGGGTCGAGGCAGAAATAGACCATGGGACCTGCATGTATAGATTCCAACAACGCCTCAAAAACTTCAAGCAACACCTGAAGCTCTGGAATAAAACTACCTTTGGAAACATATTCCAACGCATGCAGGAAATTGAACATAGACTGGAAGCCCTGCAACGAACTTTCATTATGAGATTCAGGCCCCCAGACCTCACGAAGGAAGAGGAGGAACTCCAAGCGGAACTAGACGACCGAAAAAAGCAAGAAGAAATTTTGTGGCGCCAGAAATCTAGAGTCCAATGGCTCAAGGAGGGCTAGAGGAACACAAAGTTCTTCCATCGCGCAGTGGTGAATCGAAGATACATCAACATGATAACCCAACTGGAGGACACTTAGGGAAATCCTATAAGGGAACACAACCTTGTCGCCGAGGAACTAAACACCTACTACAAAAAGCTTCTCACAGAAACCAATGAGAATAGGGAAGAAGCCATACAGAAAATAACCAAGCACATACCCAGATTGGTCACTCAAGAACAGAATGAGGCCTTAACGAGGCCTATCACCCAAGAAGAGGTGGACCATGCAGTCAAGGAAATGCCATCAGGGAAATCGCCAGGTCCTGATGGCTTCACCACAAATTTCTTCCATCACTATTGGGACTTAATAAGGGAAGAATTCTGGCAGGTTGTGGAGGAATCTCGAACCTCAAGACAGGTACTCTCCACCCTCAATGCCACCTTTCTCACACTCATCTCGAAAGAGGAGAGAGTCACTCACCCAAAGCAATACAGGCCAATTGCCCTCTGTAACGTTATTTACAAAATAATTACCAAGGTTATAGCCACACACGCTTAAAGCCAATCCTCCCCTTTGTCATCTCCAAAAAACAGATTGGCTATGTGGAAGGGCGACAGATCATGGACAACGTCATCTTCGCTCACGAGGTGATTCACTCACTAAAGACGACCAAAATTCCAGGTATGCTCATCAAACTCGACCTTTCAAAATCTTTCGATAGACTAAGTTGGAAGTACCTGCGCTCCATGCTCGAATCCTTTGGATTCCATAAACTATGGGCGAACTGGATACTCAAGCTCACTTATTCGGCCTTCTTCTCTATACTGGTTAAAGGAGTCCCATCCCAACCCTTCTTCCCCACCAAAGGCATCAAACAAGGAGATCCTCTCTCTCCCTTCTTGTTTGTCCTCATGGCGAAAGGCCTAGGTCGATACATCAAGGCGAAAATTCTGGACGGCTCCCTTCTTGGCCTACCCCTCCACAATCTCCAACCTACACCCTCGCACAGCCAATTTCTAGATGACACCCTGCTTATGAACACCCCCACAGCGAGCAAAGCCAACAAGCTCAACTTTATTCTCTCAGATTTTGCGAAGCTTCAGGCATGGTTCTCAACCTAGACAAATCCAAGCTCTACTTCTTCAACAGGTCGATCGTTGTCCGAAATCATATCTCCCGACTCCTTGGCATATCCAAGAGATCCCTTCCGTCCAACTACCTAGGCATCCCCCTCACAGGAGAACCAACGCGCTCTATTTCTTGGGATAGCAGGCTCCTATCCATCTCCCATAGGCTCAACAACTAGACCTTCAGAACCCTAAACATTGTGGCTCGCCTAGTCCTTCTTAAGTCAGTTCTGCAAGCCCTTCCCACCTACCTCTTTACTACCCTGGCAGCGCCCAAATTAGTTATCAGAGCAATAAGGAGCCTCTAGTGAAACATTTTATGGCATGGACATCAACCTAACAAAAATTGGGCTTTGGTAGGTTGGGAGAAGCTTTGCAAGCCCAAAAATCTAGGCAGCCTAGGCCTTCGCAATCCTGGAAAGCTAAATCAAGTCATGGGAGCTAAAATATGGTGGCATTGGCTCAAGCATCCCACAGAACTATGGGCGCAAATCTAGAAATAGAAGTATGCCCCAACTACCCGACCTGATCAGCTAATCCGACTCAATGACCAGATCCAGGGCTCTGGCATCTGGAATGCGGCCTGGTAGAATCGCCTCCCAATCCAGAAACATGCCTTCAGGGAAATCAGAAACTGGGACAACGCACTATTCTAGCAAGACTCTTGGAAACAACTAACACCACTAATTAATTTGGCAGAGCTTGACCCCCTCAAGCAAGCACTTCAACAGGAGGTCTTCCAACAGGTCAAAGATCTTTGGAAAACAACGGACAAGGACATGACTTGGCGGCAATGGAGAACAGAAAATCAAGAACTTCAACTCTCTGGGGAAGTGGATCTCCAGGCCAAGCAAGCCTCTATAAGACACAGCAAAATCCCAATCCGAGAAGGCCCGGATATTCTTAGATGGGGCTACTCCACAATAGGCAACTTCTCAGTCAAAGAAGCCTATCACCTATAGGGGAATAACCAGCAACATGCTAAGGAAAGCATCTGGAGCAGAATTTGGAATGTTGCCCTCTGGCCCTGTTATCCCTGATTTCTAGGGATAACTAGGAGATCATGTCTCGAGGCCCACAGGTCCTAGACATGGAGTACCAAGAGCAAGATTGACCTGAGCATGTCCCTGGAGGGCTCATCTTTCTTCTTCTTCGTCAGACCTGTCCTGTCAGCTGTAGCAACATCCATCACCTTCGACTTGGACTTGTATCGGAGAAGACTCTTGATCCATGAGGTAATTGGTCCAGGTATCATGGTATGTGTCATGTTTGATCATTATAACTTTCAAATATATGCATTAGATTACTGTCATTTCTGACGACTGCTTGGATATTACACTAACCCACTTGACCATGGTTGGGGGAATTAACGGGGTGCCCTAGTAAGCTTGTATTCATAGGTTTTGGTTAGCCACCAGAGGGGATTTTGAAGAGCCATCGTCCACTCCCACCATATTATCATTTTACATCTTATCTCCCATCCATCTATCCCATTCCCCTAGTCTGGACATTAGGATGACCTATTTGTGGGGTT
>SNQJ01S0001395.1:80563-94313 GCA_010110895.2 Picea sitchensis
TTGCTGGGTTTTCTTCCCCTAGAGGGTTTCCCAAGATAAATGTTGTGTCTCTTGTGATTATGTATTTCTCAGTGATCTTGGATTATGCTATTGTTATCTAATGAAATGCAAACATCTATAATAATGGCTTAAACATTAACACAATCCAACTATGAGAAAATGAGAGGAAGTGCATCTCTATTTATAGAGGAGATGCTCAACTTCCTTTACATTAAAATATTAATTTCGTAGGCTAAAACCCCTAATCTATCCTATGGAGGGGGGAAAGGCCCTTTTCACTAAATAATTAATCTAAAATATACAAAGATGGGGCTTTTCATGCCATATGTACAACAAATAAGGGGCAGAAGCCCTCAAAGTTGAGACGCATCATCAAAAATGTCTTTTGACCATAGCATCCAACCTCCAAAGGCCCTTCAACGCTTGAATCCCGTCAAAAGAAATGCAAACCAGCCACAAAACCTCTCCAAGTGTCATTTGTCAAGTGACAATAAAGTGTTCTTCCAAATCCTTTAAATGCACAAGTTAGTCCTCCACATTCTTCATTTTAAGGATGCCTCACAAATTCGTATTAACACTCAAGCCAAATCTAAGGTCAGTTCAAGTCAAAATTGGTCGGTTCAACATCATTTCCTTTTAAGTTACTTCAAAAATGTCATAATAGGCCGGCCTCAATTAATCCTATAGGTCAACCCCTATAACTTATTCCATAGCTCCAAATACACACACACACACTTACTATTGTTCACCATATTTCTTTCAAAAGACCAACGCATATCTCCTTTACTTGTCTGATGTTTAGGCTGAGCTTCTGTAGGGCCCAATGGTTGAACGGCCTGTCTTGGTAGTTGACTATCCTTTCTGGATCCTCTTCCTCTTAGGAATATCTTAGCCCCAGTTTTTTGCTTCATTATTTTATGTGTATTACCAGAGGGCCCAATGATAAGCCCAAATGTTTTACCATCTGTCTCCAACGCTTCAAGCATGTTACACTAGCCCTTCCTTCCACTCGGGAATTCTAGTCAACTCCTTCTTCATCAGATGCTTCTGTCTCTAGTAAACTCCTTAGCAAGGTGATATCATTTGCATTCTCCAACTCTCCAATTTGTACCATGGATGATGCTAAACTATAATACCATTTGCAACAATAAATATGATCTCTAATTTCCATCCTGTTAGCAATTGCTTCCCAATTAATGTTGTCACGGAGCACATTTCTAGTATGCTTTTCTTTCTTCCCGAATGACTTCAATTGCAAATTCTGATTCACCAAATCAAATAGATTTTGATATTCATCTCTGGACCAATGTCATGAATTTAAACCTCTTCTTTTTATCCTTCGCCCTTTATCTTTCACATGGTATTCTCTCAATAATATCCGAGTTTCTATTGTCTCTCAGTAAGCCATCAATATGACCATACTGATGTTCAACTGACAATTCTCCTCATTGCATCAAACCACCATTTACTGAAGTCTGAAATCTATCTACACTTGAAACCTCCCAACAAACCTATTCCACTATTCTGGATATTTTTTTGTTCTTGGAATGACTGTGGCTAGTCAGCTCTACAAATGAGCTTGTGCTAGTCAATGAGGTACCGGTAGAGATGTTGCCAAGGCATGGTGGTGATTTCTCTAGAGAGGATGTGCTTGTTGTGATAAGTCCAATCTTTGAACTCATTGTTCATCATATTGCTCCACTTGGGCTTATAGTTTACTGTCAAATACTGTATCCATTCTAAAAGCAGAAATGCATTCTCTTTCTCAAGAAGAGAGGAAAGTCCGGCCAAAGTCCAGCCAGGGCAATATCCAGTGGTCCTGTGTTGAATCTGGGCAAGTGTCTGTCTCCTCTACTTGACTCGTCCTTCAATAAGTACTCATGTATGAATATGCTGAGTATATGTAATGACATAGGTCTATTCAGACTCCGGAACACATGTACCAATCCCTACACGAATTCGTGAATAACAGGCATAAATGGGTGAACCCGGTAAAGTTTTGTCTTCTTCATCGTCATGAAATCTCCTAAGAAGATCATCTATGAGAATTTGCCAATTAATTGAGAAACCACTAGTTTTCTTTGACCACCATGTGAACCAATTGTAAGCATCACCTTCTAGGTATAAGGATGTCATTGATATTTTTTATAATTCATTAGCAAGTGCCAAGTGGGATCATAGCAAAAATCCCCTCAAATTTATTAACCCACTTGATAGCCTTTCAATAATCTAGTCCATCATATTTAGGTATCGCGATTTTGGTTTTATTTAGATAACCTATGTTATCTTGATATCTTGGGTAACTTGTGTTTCATGATTCTAGGTTTGGTGGTGGTCTTAGGTGGACTAAGGTTTGTATTGATAACATATCTATCCTTTCAATTAGCTGGTCAATCCTCTCTCTATGATCATCAATTATCCTTAATATTTTGTCCTTGTCATTGTTTCTCATTTCCTATTAGGTCTTGCCATTGTTTTTCATAATCTTTTATTAGCTTGTCCATTATGTTCCCATTTCCTATTAATATGTCAATTTTTCCCCATAATTATTTTTGTCCCTTTACAACAATTACCAAGACGATGCTTTACAATGTTAAATTCATTTCTGTAACGATTTACATTAACTTGTCATTGTTAACCACACTGGGGTTGGGTTTTTTCCTTGCAGAATCCATTTTTTAATTTTTAATTTATGTACTACGTAGATAAAAAAATTATTTATATTAATAAATTAACTTTATAAGATACACCAACATTGATATAATTGCAAAGTAAAAATAAATAAATTATGAAGGATTTGAGTGGGCACGACTTAAGTGTATGGAGAGTCACATGGGGGTTAAAGAGAGACTATACGAACAAGAAGAGAAACAATGGGATGTACAAGGACTATGACAGTCGGAAGAAGAGAGACTTATGGTAGTTGACAGAGTACAATGACAGTGGATACAACACCCTATACAAAATTTGATAGGATTGTCAATGTACGAAATCGATGGAAGCATGTGTATGGAATTGACTGAAGCTGAGCATATGGAATTTGTAGGTAGCAATTGTGGCTATAGAAAAATCAATTGAGGGCTATACGGGACAGCAATTTGAGGTCTTTGTAGAATTAACCCACACATGGCCAAATCAATGGCTCTAATACCAAATGGAATAAACAATTCCAGTTTATTACTGAGATTGATGGAATTTTTCTGCAAATATATAGAATATTGAGTAATAAATGATTGATTGATATGAAGTAATGATGTTACAATGAGCCTCATKATCATGTACTTATACACATTGATTGGTCAAGAGGTGAAAGGGTGTTTGGTTGTTGACCTTTCATTAGCCTAATTAGTATTATTTATTATTATTGTTGTTGTTGTTGTTGTTGTTGTTGTTGTTGTTGTTGTTGTTGTTGTTATTATTGTTATTATTATTATTATGTGTATTACACAACACCAACTTTTCAAGATAGTGGATGTTAAGCCACTTACTAGGGTACACGTAACTCTTTCTTGCTCGCCATATAGTGTACTGTGTGATGATGCATCTTAGCATCTTATCTTTAGGTTTCCACCTAGAGCTATTTTCTCATAGGCTTGTGGTAAGATACCCATTAGTAAGAAGTGAACCTTGATTGACCTCCATTGGATTTTATTACCATCAATGGCATATTTAGGGCTTTTGAAACTACCTTCTCACCTTCACTCGTGTAAGCTTCCCCGATGGAATTCATCATCGAGAGCGAGATGCACATTTGGAAGGTCCATATTGGTATGTTTACTTGGTACTTAGTAGTCTCAAAAGGGGTGTGTTGAATTTTATAGTCTTAAGGCTGAACATTCAAATTTAAAGGAACCATAAGATTAATTGATTCAATGACCATCTGGTCTAAATTAACCTTCGTAACATATTGGGTTTCACTGATCCTAGGAGTTCCCTTAGTCATTAAGCTAACCATCTTCCTTGGTAGACTTGCACCTCTTTTAGATAAGCACTTTCCAACACCTTATTGTAGTGTAGAATGGCTAATGTTTCAATCTAAGTCACAAGGTTCCCCCAACTTCAAGCTTGAAGTTTGAAAATTGGCGAATTCCAATAAAAAATCAAAATTTATTAAAGTACAACAAATTGAAAGACCAAGGCAAAGCCGAACCTCCAGACAAATTTGAATCCCAAAGCGAACCGAAACCTACAAATTCAATCCCCAACGCAAATCAAATCAACTCTTAAGGCAAATTTGAACAAATTTATTATCAAATTCATCTTTAGAATTGTATTATATCAAGTTTTTTATAATTTATAAATTAAGAAAAAAAAAATAGCACTTAACCCATGTTGACTTTGGCATTTGTAGCTTTGTTGCCTCCCACATATTGGTTCACACTTCATCATGTTTTCTATGATTTGATGCCTCCTATGGCCCGCCTCCACTTTCTCCTTCGGCTATGAGATACCCTTGTCTACTACTCATTGCTCCTGAGTAGCAACCTATGACCATATTCTTATGAGTCATGACCTATATATGGCTCATTGTTACAAGCTTCAACCTCCTCAATACTGTCATGCCGCTGCCTCCATTTAACAGTTACCACAAGTTGTTGCGATCCGAGATAGGCCATAGATTGCTACAAGATCCAACCTCCTCCATACTATCACCTCGACTTACCACAAGTTGCTATGCACTAGCACTTACCATGGGCTACTACTAACAATCAACAACAACTCTTGCCACTACTACAGGATTCTACATGTTACCTCCCCAAATCGCACTTAATGATAAAAGCCCTAATCCACAAGGTGCAACCTGAGTGGGAACTACTAGGATGGTCACCATTGTCACCTAAGAAACCTATCCTCTCACTTTAGGTCGGCTCTCCTCCGACTAAAGGGGGTATCCCTAACTAGGATTACCAAAGTTAAACAATGAGGCACAAGGTGATAAGAGAGTAGCTTTGGTAAAACAATGTTTTGTGGTTTTTTAAGAAGTAAAAGAGTGATCGAGGGATCAAGAAATTAGTGTCAATCCAATAAAGGAAAATGGAGTTAAGAGGCTAATCCAAGAGAGCAAGCTCATCAAAGGGTTAAGACTACAAGGACCACAATATGCACATCACAATAAGAACTTAACATTGTAGAAAATGGAAGTGAAGAAATGTTAGAAGGACCTTGAAAGTGTCGCTTTAAAACATTGCTAAAGGGGTGTGGCCTACACATTGAAGTATTACAAGCAAAAAATATAGAAGATGATAGGAGCAAGATAATACGTTCATGAATAAGACATCAAAGGGAAAAAGAGGGAGAAAACTCCTCACAAAAAACTCTTCCAGTGAGGTAGATATACCCTTCACAAATGACCCTGAAAAGCAAGATCTAGCAATATCTACCACATAGGCAATAATTTATTAATTTATGAGTATTAGAACCGTAAGCCACACATTCAAAGGAGAAAATCCTTACACATCACATATGCTCCAAGAAAGAAATATCCATTAAGCTCCAAGGAGGGAAAACTCCAAAAAGCCAACCATGAGAAACAATGAAGAGAGAAAACCCTTATATAGGTTGGACACTTTAGCTCCATCTTCATGTACAATAGAAAAATAATATCTAAGGTCAAAAACCTAGATCTAGCCCTGGGAAGAGTAAGGAAACAATATCCTCCAATATCTAACTAATAATATATAAAATAAGAAGTGGTGGTCAAGCCACAAGTACAAGTACCCAACAAAATAGTTCCATGACAGTAGGACGTCTCCATCAAAGAAGGAATGAGACCATGGCATACTCCAATGTCCTCCAATGTGGATGTGTAGCTCTCCAAGTTGAGATGTCCTCCTCAAATCATGAAAGAAAGTCCAAAGATAGTAAAAGCCCTCATAAGGTGGCACATGTGGCATCTCCATGGTTGATGTCCTTATCCATGTGTGGTCAAGCCACATTTACAAGTACCCAACAAAATAGTTCCATGACGGTAGGACATCTCCATCAAAGAAGGAATGAGACCATGGCATACTCCAACGTCCTCCAAGAGAAGTTGCTCGATCAATAGGTCCTCAATAAATGTCTAAACGACAACCTCCAAGTGGCATGCAATACTCGGAATGGTCCCTCACAACAGTTTTGAAACATCATAACCCAGTCAATTTTGTTGCAATTTCTATTATGACCACAATTTAGAAATCCCACAACCACTCTACATCTAATGGCATTGATCTAGAAAAAATCTAGGCATTCTATAAAAAGATAACTACTCCTAAAGATCAGATGTCCTCAAAATATGCAATGAAACCCTAGATCTAGGGTTTAAAACCTCCTAGATCTCCTCCAATGTGGATGTGTAGCTCTCCAAAGTGAGATGTCCTCCTCAAATCATGAAAGAAATTCCAAAGACAATAAAAACCCTCACAAGGTAGCATGTGTGGCATCTCCAAGGTGGACATCCTCATCAATGGTATAGAAGAATGTGCAATGAAGAGCCTTCCAAGGTGGACATCATTCTCAAAGCAGGTGCCAAGCAAGTGGATCCATGAAACAAGGTATATGAAGAACACATGTGGAATCAATGCTCAACTAACTCCATGAAAAAAGGGGGTGGCCCCTCATTAACCAATAAAATAAGACCATCCCTCAACATGTGTGCGAGTGATAGATCCAAGGAAGAATGAGTCAACTAAGCCATGTATCACCATCAACCAATATGCCAAGTAAGCCACATCCTCAAAGAAGAGTATGA
This sequence comes from Picea sitchensis, assembly GCA_010110895.2. NCBI lineage: Eukaryota > Viridiplantae > Streptophyta > Pinopsida > Pinales > Pinaceae > Picea > Picea sitchensis. The sequence goes on from SNQJ01S0001395.1 coordinate 87,294, forward strand.
CAAATGTGAAAACATCCAACAAGGTGCTCCATGGTAGGCTCCTCCATCGAGCAATAGTTCATAAAAGTATGTAGAAGAGAGGAGCACTCCTCATGATGGTGTATTCTATACCATTCCACACAATAATATGCTTACAAATCCTCAACATGAAGAAGGGCATTCACCTCATGAACAACAAACCATGCTAGACCATATTAAATCACCCCATGAAGAATGTCAAATCAAGTCGAAGCAAGGGGAGAATGCCAAGTGTTTTACACCATCATGAAGCAAATCGAATGAAGATGCCAATACAATGTTTGCTTAGCCCAAAAGTGCTTGGGCATTCCATCAAGGGAATCATACATCAACATGTATCATCAACCATCCACATGATCATAAGGGCTCCACAACCCAATCTTACTAGCATGAAAGGAAAACAATCACCAAGACAACCAAAGCATCAACATCATCAACCTATCCATGACCACATCATCAATAATCTCATCAAGTGAAAGCACAACCATTAGGCCATCCAAAGATCAACCTATAAACCTACCTTTGTGATGAAAATCACGAGTAGTGAAAAAATTCACTAGTGTAGGTGTCATGTAAAATGAGGGGTAACACTACCTAAGGTGACTAGATATACCTTAAAGGAAATGATCCCAAATATGTCAACATGCCAAAAAAAAGGTCTAAAATGGTGAATAATATGGAGAACAATGCTTAGAATATAAAACTAACCACAATTTTAAATTAAAATTTGTGTTCTAAAATGAATCAATGGTGAAACCTATAGACTACAAGCCTGCAACGAGCATGGTTTGTTAATTGGTATCATGATTTGTTACTCATATATGTATATTGATCTTGTTTTCTTACTCTTTTATGTTATATATTATTTTTAAGTGTGTGTGCGTGTGTGTATCGAAAATTTTGAAATATATCATCATTCCTGAACTCCAACTCAAACTCAAACCTAAACCATGTGACTTAGGGTTTCATGGAATGCCAACCAAGGGAATCCTCCACAAGGGAGCCCCTTTGTCTTTCCACAACTTGGAATGGTTGTCCCCAATTAGGGCTACCTTGAACCTTTCAATCTTAATTATAGATTTTTTTATCTAGTTTCTTTCTACTCCAAACCAAGGTCAATTCAACCTTACCTCCTTGCTTTCACCAGATGATAACTTGGTTCCCTTTTCCTTCCAACCTGGTCATAATTTGTGCCCACAACCCCAAATGAGTAACTGGACCACAACTACAAAGAAGTCAAGAAGAAGTGAATATGAAACCTAAGTGTAAGAACAAGGGAGTAATCACACTGACAATGTTTATAATGTTGGGGGAAATGACAATGCCAACTAAGGTCAAACACAACCGAAACAAGGGTGTAAACCTAGACATCCTTGTGTGTTTGTGGGCAATATTATTACATTTACCTATGTCATAATCTTGCACAAATATTGTAGAAATCCAACAATTAGGAGTTAAATTGCCTAATTAGATGACCCCACATGAACTTGCAACATTTCAACAACCGTCCGCTTAGCATGAATCTGTTGCTTCTAATGTTCTCGACCACTTTGGTTGCCCACCAACAAAATAATTTTTCCCCTCAACAAATCTACCTCACTACATAGTCAAAATTTCCAAGACAAGGGGGCACTCCTTCCATCTCTAGTGGCCCATCATCCACTTGACCTACCCACTGTCAGGCAAATGGAAGTGTGACCCCTTGAAATCCTAAGGCCTCCACCTTTCACTTGGATAAACTCGTCAAGGCATCTGTTCATCCTCCTACCCATTTCCACATAAGAGTCATCATTAAGAATATCATTGTTCATTGATATGTAGTAGATGAAGGAGCCTCCTCTTCTATTATGTCCTTATCTACTTCACAACAATTTGGTCCTCCTACCCTCATTCCCCTTGTTACCACCTAAGAGGAAGAAATTCTTGATTACGATAAGTGCATAGTCTAGAGGAGCATGACCACATTTTTGGTCGCTAATCTTACATTTGGGGAGCATTCCACATATGCTTATCTATATTTCTTCAATGAGGGTATTTTTCACACTCCTCGAGTTAGATTTGCATACTTGGAGACATGATTCATCATTATATGGACCTCAAGTATACTTGCAAGACAAGGGAGAAGTTTCTAGGAGGACACCCTACACATGGCACATGAGCCCCATCTACATGGCTAAATGCATGATTCTAGGAGGAGTGCTCATCATCCAAGGAGATTTTATGATATTTTATGACCATACTCATTGATTACAAAGCATATTTGAAGAGAATGTCCTAGCTTTGAGGAGATTAATGAACATCTCAACCCACTCTTGCACATACTCCTTGGAGGAATTTGATATTTTTGAATGAAGAAATGATCACAAGGGCTTGGCATGGAGAGCGCCCTACCTAAGAAGATGACAAGTGGCAAGGTGAACCATTTCAAAGCACTTTAACCCATTAAAAGAAACCCTAGAGGGTGGCGCCATATTCTAGGTGGTTTTTCTATTATTATTTTATTCAAGGGGCAGTTGAGAAGGAAGCCTATAAAAGGAGGCATCACCTAATTTGCAAACAGTGTGAGCTTCATCTACAGGTTTCTATGAACTGAGATATTTCTGTAAGACTGTCATTTCATACTTGTATTCACTCCTTTGCTGAAGGATAGTGTTTGTTGTCTTAGGGTGGACAATTCTTGAAATAAGATATAGAAGGCTGTTGTGATATCAGATCTGTTATGGATTCTATTTTCATGGCTGCTATTCAATAGAAGGCTGTTCCATTTACTCCATGCTCTCATGTTTGATATCATATCTTAATACAAGTGTTTAATGGAAGTGCTGGTGTGGTGCTGGTGTATCTTTTGAACATTTGTACTTCACTGTTACTCATATTTCAGAATTGTTAATGACTGGCAATCATTGCTGTTGGTAAGTTCACTGCATCATCTTTCACTCCTTGGTCAAGATTCAAGTCGTCTTTATCATTCCTAACTCCATAAACCTTGGATAAGGCACTCATCTACTGAAATCCACTACTAAATATATTGAAATATTTGAAACATTTCTGTTTTACCAATCTGGAAATTGTTATAGGGCTTAAAGGATAGACTAGTAATCCTATCAAGGAATCCCCCGGAATCCCCCCTTGTGCTGGTAAAGAACCAGCCTAGGGAAGCAACCACCAAGGAGACAGTGGGTGGTGCTTTTGCAGTACTCTAAGTTTGCATCTTTGTTCGACTTGAACATTTTGATGTGGAGATTTTAGACACAACACCACCGACAACCACACTACATGCATTTGATGGTAGACTGTGACAACCAAATCTGGCTCACCAATTAAATATCCAAAATATTTGGAATACAATGTAGAAATCCATGTGGATAAAAATATATATAATAAATGTATATGAAAATATGAATAGTATGAGATGATTACAATGAAAATGAGGGCCCGTATATATACCCACACAGGGGTTCCCTTTCGTGAAGAGACATGACCCTCCATTATGAGGTGTCTCTTCATTAGTAATTATTAATTATTCATTTATATTTTATATTTTATATTTATATTTATGTCTGTTACATTGCCACATTGCCTTTTCCTTAAGAAATGCTTTGTCCTCAACGCATATTTATGGAAAGGCCTTACATCTTTGCTTTAGCTTGTAATGTCTTTGCTCGATTCTTGGTTTCTAAGACTGTTATGGTTGATGATACAAGACAATACGAACTTGAGTGCTGAGCATAATTGTTGAACCATAAAAGGATCTGACCATCCTAATTCGATCTTTCGCAGAACATTGCACTTATCGGATTGCCAAGATGAGTTGTATTTATGAGATTCAATTGCACTGGCACCAATATTCTTCGGACAATAGGTCAATTGTGTTCATTCTGAGCGATGTTGAGATACTGACTAGTTAAGGTACCTGCTCTTTTGATTAGGATGTCGATAAAGCATCTTTGTAAACATAAATTTCTCTTACTGTACTTGTATAATTTTCTCGGTTTACTTTCAATATTATTTCTTCTTCATGCTTTTGTGTTGCCTTGTTGTCTGTCACTAGCATACCAATCTCCCAATGGGGAATAAGTAGTACCAATCGTACGAAAACTCAAGTCAACCACAAGTAATGCCCCAACCTTTCTGAATCTCTAAATGATCCTCCGCATTGAGCCCTTCCAAGATTTATTTTTGGAGGCTCGATCAAATTTCATCTTCATCCACCCAAATTGAAGAGTTTCCCATGACATTCTTGTCTATGTTGTGGTTTTATCAAAAACGTTGATACGTATCTAAAACAAATGAACTTTGAGCATCTATAATATTGTAGTTCTCACTGTTCTAAGAAACAACACAAGAATACTTGTTAACTGACAGTCACTAGATAATTGAAAGCAATGTTATCATAACCAAAAACCGGACCGGACCAGTCAACCCCAAAAATGTGAAACCAGACAAGACCAGTAAAAAACCGGAAAAAAAAACCAGAAAAAAATAAACGGTCGACCAAAAACTACATAAAATATTTAAATTTTGAAAAAAACATATATATTCATGTGCATCCATATGCTTCCAAACCATTTATACACAAATATGCAAAATTTCTCATTTATATAGCAAGTAAGAGTGCATATAATAGTGCAATCCATCTTTGAACCAAAATACATCAACAACGAGGCTTTAAATGACCTCTAGAGTCCAAAAAAAATCATGCTACAACATCAGTGTCACCCTCTAAGCATTAAATTAAGATAGAAAAAGATTAACATGCCTACTAGGTGATTTTACTTGAGTTCTGAAGGGTACAGTTTTACTAGGGTCATGACAGAAGAGTTCAACAATCAATGTCACCAACATCAAGGTACATAGAGGGCTTGATGTTCTTGATTAAATGCCAGTTCCATACCCTCATACATGATAGAATCCAGTGGAAACGTTGCAATCCTGCCAATCTTGAAATCCTGAAAACTATTAAGTATGCTGAATTTTGAATGAGACCTAAAATTCTACTTTTTCCATACGAAGTCCAATGAGGTTGGAACCACTCTCAAACATCCTGAAACAATTAATGGTAATGTTAAAAATTTAAGTAAAAGGATGAAAATGAAAGATTACCATTACCCTAGACCCCCTCAACCTAAAATTCATTTTTTTCCCTAAAAAAATTTGAAATCTGCCCCTTTAAGTGTGTCGTACAGGTGCTGTACGGAACCAGACGGAACCAGCTGGTTCAGTACGGAACCGGCCAAAAATGGTTCCAGGTCACCTGTCCGACCATATTTGCTCATAAGGCCGGTCCAGCCGCGGCCGGTTTTGCTTGACCGGGCCGGTTCTAATAACACTGATTGAAATCCATCAAGTCTCAAGATGATGAATTGGGGTAAGATCTAAAAAACAATTGCAACAAAACCATTTGCAACTCAGCATACTAAAACCGAACCTAATAATGAATGTTATCACACTGACAGTATGCAGGGTTATCAATAAAAATTGGGCAGGAAAATGGGCGTGTTAAAATAGTAAAAAAGATTAAGTTAGCTGTTTACTATACTTCATGGATTTAGAAATAGCAAGACCACTGGTCATGGGTTTGGAAACAGCACAAGAAGGCTATCTCTGGAATTTATCTGGACAACATAAGCAAATATTTTTTCTATATAATTAAGTGAAACATAGACATTCCTGCAAAGAGACAGCAACAATGTTATCAATGGTCTCTTCCAGAGGCAAGAAGCTTCAGGATGACTATTCCATACTCGAAAAAAAATTTAAAGCAGAAGCCAGACAGATAGAAAATGGTTTTAACTAGATTTCATAGTGTATGAACTAAGTCCTTGTCACCTCCTTGAAACCTGCCAATAAAGTACTTCCAATTTGACTTTCTAGTGGTGAATAATAATGAAAATTAAAAGGCTGTTGAGAATAAAAAATGCATACAATGGACACAATATATTATAAGTACTATATATGCACAATGCTATCTCCAAAACACAACTCATATTAATCCCAAACAAAACAAAGAAATGAAACATCCACCAACCTATAAACAATGCAAAAGCTCAGTGAGAAGTCCATGAAAAGTGAAAGAATGCATGTGCATGATATCAGCTCAAACACTGCAGGCTCATAGACTTGATCAAGAGAGAGAGAGAGAGAGAGTCATAACCACTGTACAAAGTGCTGCAGGAATTCAAGATATATAAGAATACCAAGAAGTTTAAAAATCTTACCATTCACAGCTGGTAACTGAACTATGAAAGATACCAAAGTCGGTGGCATATATCTTAGAGCATCATCAAGGGATTTTGATGCTGAGCCAGTGATGGCATTAGGTTGTACCGATCCAGGCATTGATGGAAGTCCTGGCATCATTGAATTCATAAAATACCCAGAACCTGCATATAATTCCACAGCTACAATTTTCAAAATTAATTGTGCCCATCAAGCCAAAAATATTTAAACAACGAATGTTTGACAGACTAAAGACAACAAAATACAACAACTTCAAAGGACATCAAGAAATCATTCAATTATAATCTTATGAGCAGTCGCCTCTTCAACAAGCACCTTTTCCAACATAACCACTAAGAAACTTCTTCAACCAAGAAGAGAGGGAGAAGGAATATAAAAGATTTAAGTTAAAGCCTATTAGATTATAAATTTTTCAAAATAGACTTGTAAAATTAAATTCTAAATTAAAAATTCCAAGCCCAAGTGATTTTGAAAAAAGAGGTATCATTTAAAAATCACAAGAAGCATCAACACAGAAAGTATATCATTTATCAGTGTGACCCTCACACTTTGTGTGCCCACTTAATTCCTAAGTTGATGAGTAAAGGTATTAATTTAAGAATTGTAAAGAGTATCAAAAGGTAAAGCAAAATAAGCCTTATAGCAAGCATGACATTAATGACAGAAATTCCAAAGTTCAATGGCCAATACAATAGACGAAGTAAAATTTGGGTCAAACAAATTGAAAAATATGTTGAGATCTATCCGCCAACTGAAACAAGA
>SNQJ01S0001395.1:100417-112491 GCA_010110895.2 Picea sitchensis
GGGTACCTTGGAAAGTGGTCACCATGTGCTTATGAGTCTCTAAGCACAAAGGGGGAAGACTATTACCCTTGTACTTTACTTTATGATTCTAATTTCACTTTGACTTAGGAGATTTAAGTCAAAAGTGAAATATGTCACTTAAGTCATAACGTGACAATTAATTCACAATGTGGGTGAATTAATGGACATAAAGCAACTAAGGAAAGTGGGTTTCCTTAGTGAGATTTTAGGATGAGATCTCACCCATTGATTAGACTTGGCTAGTAGATATCTAGGCCATTGATTTTTTAGGGTTGGCCAAAGGAGGCTAAAGAGAGGGTAAAGTGTATTATTGAGATTCATTCTTCACTTGTGAGTTTTGGAGAAGAGAAGAGGGGTGCATTTCTTGAGGAGAAGGAGGGCACACTTCATGAGGGTTTGAGAGAAACCATTGAGAGATTGAGGAGAGGCTCTTGTTTGGTTTGAGCTTGCATGGAGAGCATTTCCATGGAGCCATAGCTTCTATTTCTTGGAGGGAGCATGATCTTTGGAGGAGGGGCGCATCTACTAGGGGAGGGCGCAATTATTATCCTTCATTTGCTCATTAGGAGAGGAGGACTTGTCACCTTCGGATGAGGTCTGACGCAGAGGGAGAGGAGAGCTAGGGCGCTTGCTTCTGTTGAGAGAGACACTCAGTTTCTGGCTCAATTTATTTATAGTGATCATTTCTGCTAGGAGGAGGGCGCACTTGTGGAGAGGATTCACAGCTACTTGGTAGCAGATTTGCTTGGAGGATTCGAGCTCTGACAGTTTTAGTGGAGAGGCACCACAGGAGAGCACATTCCTATGGAGGGGTTTCTTCATTGGGTCACAGATGAGCTAGAGCACATCAGTTCAGTGCAGAGGGCAACAAAGGGAGAGGGCGCACCTGAGTTTGGGCACTTCTCTTTCTGGTTCTTGTGGCAAGGCTTGTGACGAGCTTGATATGTATACAGGTCCCTTTGTATTTCATTACTTGTTGTATCTCTTGCTTTGATCATCATTATATAGACATATATCCCAAATTGGTTTTCCCCGAAGGGGTTTATCCAGGGTCATGTTGACCAAAAATACCTGTGTACAAAAATGCATGTGTTAGTTTCTTAGATCTGCTTATTTTCAGCTATGAAGATCTTTAGGTGTGTTGTACTTATTTTAGTATGCATGTGCTAACTTCTGGTTACTAAAACTACATGCTAGAGCACCTAAAATTGGAAGTGAAACCGTAACAAATCAGCAAGAAGTTCTTGGACTGTTGGCTGTCCTAAAACAGCAGCAAACATTATCATAATAGTTGAAACTTAGAGTCAATCTGTGGTCAAAGAAAGACCCAACTGACAAGCTTGATAGGACCTAAAATCTTCATGGATCCCCTTATGTATTTGTTACACTTTAGCCATGAACACTTGGAGATCACTCTACAGATTCTCATGTAGAGACATAGTTCCTGAGCAAGTTTCACATTTCTTGAGGCAGTTCACAAGATCTTAGGCATTGGTCACAATGCCCTGGGTAGTTTGGGGGATTTTCTTCAAGCATTGGACCTCTCATACCATGCCATGTCCTAGATTCTAGGAGTACCTAGGGAGCATTTAGGGAGCGTGCTCCCAGGCTCCAAGAGCCTCCCAGGGAGCATGGCACTCCCAAAACGGCAAGGAGCATCCCAAAGCTGCCTGGAGCGTGCTCCTTGGACACTCCCACTTAGAGCACGTAAGGAGCTTAGGAGCGGTGGGGTTGTTGATGTTTCGGTAGTTGCGGGAGGTATTAACCTCCAGTATAACCTTTGTGCTTACAATAGAAGATTCTAGAAGCAAGAGAACCATTAAACAGATGTGGAAATACCCTAGAAGAGAAGTTGGCCCATGTAGAATAATAATAAAGAATTAGAAGGCTCTAGAAAGAGAAGTCGGCCCCACATGAAAAGTCACTTGGACAGGCTAGTATAAATATAGGTAAGGCGCTACCTCATTGCACACTCTCACTCACTTAGTTAGGGCGCAAGTCTGAGGAGCAACAGTAGCAGCAACTGCTGGTGACGAAGGTCTGAGAAAGTTGATGCAACAGTGGCAGTGGTGAAGTCTCTACTTGCTCAATCTTTCTGGTATCTCTCTCTTGTGCGCTTCTCTTGGTTAAGGTACGCTCTCTTGGTATTGTGTTGTTGTTGCAGCTGTCTTGGTATTTTTGGCTAGGGTTTAGGACTTGCTTCATGTACGGATTCTATCTAAGAAAAGGTTATTGTGCTCGAGGGTGGTACGTGTAAGTGCCTATGGTTGGGTGACAATGGTGTAACATTGTCTATGGTAAAACGAGCATACCAAATTTTAATATGGTGTCAGAGTTGGTTTCCTTCAGAACAGTCTAACCACTGGAAGGAAGATCGTCAGTTTCCCCTATTATCAAGCTTGTTGAGCACTTACAAAAGCCACCAAGAAGGTCGTCGAAAGAGAGCGCATCTTTCCTCTGGATCAAATCTCCAAAATTCAAAAGTTGGAAAATTAGGGTTTCCTCATAAAACCCTAGGTCAAGATGTTTGGGCATTTAAAGGTGAATTGGGAGTAGATCCTTGAAGAAAGGAGGTCGCCTTGGCATAATGCATTGACTGGTAAATCCAAAACTCATTTCTGCAAAGTCTCCATTTTTGTCATATTCCTAGATCTCGAGCCAGAAAGACTTCAGAACTAAGCTTGATGAGAAGCTTGAGGGTGTTGATAACTTTCGAGCATGGAAATATAGAGTGATACTCATTCTAGAGAAAAATGATCTAGAAGGCTTCATTGAAGAAGAAGTTGCAGAGCCAAAGGGAGATGAGGCTAAGGCAAAAGTACAAGAAGAATTTGGTTAAGGAAAAGAGGATCATTATAGATTCTATCAAGGATCACTTGATCCCTCATGTCTCATCATTGAAGACTCTAAAGCAAATGTTTGATGCTTTATCCCGATTATATGAAGGCAAGAATATCAACCGGAAGATGACATTGATGACACAGCTCAAAAATGTGAAGATGCAGAATTCAGAAACCATTCAATCCTACTTTACAAGGGTGTCTCAAATCAAAGAACAAATTGAAGCCATTGGAGACACAATTGAAGAAGTTGAGCTAGTAATGACTAGATTGAATGGTCTCCCAAAGTCTTGGGAATCATTTATTCAAGGAATTTGTTCCAAAAGAAAGCTAAGAAAGTTCACCAAGTTATGGGAAGATTCTACTCAAGAAGAAGCTAGATTGGCAGCAAGAGAAGAAAAGTTGGGCGATGATGATCAAGCATTAGCATCACATGTAAGAAAAGGAAAGAGAAGGAAAGAGGATCATCCCCCCAAGAAATTTCAAAAGTCACAAAAGTCTCAAAAGACTCAAAAAGATTATTCAAGCTACAAATGCTTCAGCTGCCAAAAGATGGGACACATTGCAAGAAATTGTCCTCTCATAAAAGAGCAAATCAAAAAAGGACAAAATAACAGACATAATGCTCATGCCGCAAAAGATGATGAACCTACCCAGAAGAGAACAAAAGATTATGACTCAAGTGAAGAACATGTATTGATATCAGCTCTCACAGGAATAGTCACTCATGGAAGTGACACATGGCTTGTTGATAATGGTGCTTCTAAGCACATGACCAGTTACAAGGATTCTCTCTCAAATCTAGTTAGGAAGGACTCACCTCATAAGGTGAAACTCGATGATGACTATCAGTGTCCCATTAAAGTAGTAGGAGAAACCTACTACAAGTTGGATTCTAGAAACCTTTGAAGATAAAAGATGTCTTGTATGTACCCGGTTTGAAGAAGAATCTCCTTTTATTGATGGTGAAGTTCTTATGTGGCCAAGAGGAAAGTCTATTGATGACGCTATTGTGATTGGTGTTCAAGAAGGAGGTCTATACAAATTAAAGGGACACTCAGATTCAACATTAGTACACAACACAATAAATCCAAGTGAGTTATGGCATATAAGACTTGCTTACTTACATTACAAAGCATTACAGATCGTAAGCAAGATGGTAACAGGTTTGCCAAAAATTCAGGTGGATCATGAAGGTATATGCAAAGGATGTGCACAAGGCAAGAACATGAAGAGTCTGTTTCCAACCAATGACATCAAATCCAAGGAGTTTTGGACATTGTGCATTCAAACGTGTGTGGACCAATGACAGCTACTTCACTTAGTGGGTATGTATATTATGTTTCATTTATTGATGATTTCTTATGTAAGACTTGGATTTATTTCTTGAAAACAAAAAGCGAAGTATTCAGCAAGTTCAAGGAATTCAAAGCCCTTGTAGAAAATCTTTCTGAAAATAAGATAAAGATGTTGAGGTCAGATAATGGAGGACAGTTCACTTCAGATGAATTCAAATCATTCTGCACAGAAGTTGGGATTGAGAGGGAGCTCACTACTCCCTACAATCCTTAGCAAAATGGTGTGGCAAAAAGAAAGAATAGGACAATAATGGAAGCAGTGAAGGCTATGATTCATTATCAAGACTTACCAATGCATCTATGGGAAAAAGCAGCCCCGACCGATGTATATGTGCAGAACAGGAGTCCTCACCATGTAATTGGGAACAAGACACCAAAAAGAAATGTTTTCAGGAGAAAAGCCAGAGGTCAGCCACTTGAGGATATTTGGTTGTCCAGTGTATGTGCATTTTCCCAAAGATAAGAGATCGAAGTTGGATCCTTTAGGCAAGAAGGGTATGTTTGTTTGATATAGTGAGACATCGAAGGCATATAGAGTCTACATCCCTGGTTACAAACAAGTCAAGATTAGTAGAGATGTTACCTTCGATGAGGATGCAGCCTTGAGTAGATCGAGAAAACACCATACAGATGAGATCCATGATGAGGAGTCTGAAGCTCCTAGAATTGTAGACACAGATGCAAGTAATGATGTTGTGCCAGAACAACATGGTCTAGAGAACCATGACATGGCAGAACCACAAAGACATATAGAAACGAGTACGAGGAAAAGAAGACTAGCTTAGGCTTGTGAGATTATTCAGGATGCCGAGAAGTATGGTGCTCTAGATGGATCTTTCAGAGAAAGCAAGAAACCTCGACCATATTCCAGTTACATGGCATTGTTATGTGATATCATTGATGTTGAGCCTACCTGTTATGAAGAGGCTACAGAGAAGAAAGTATGGAAGGATTCCATGATTGAGGAACACCAGTCCATCATTAAGAATGATGTTTGGGATGTGGTTCCGGGACCGAAAAAGAAATCAGTTGTGAGTTCCAAATGGATCTACAAGACGAAACATTCAGCAGGTGCCAGTGTCGAGAAGTACAAGGCAATATTCGTGGCTCATCGGTTCTCCCAAAAAGAAGGAATAGATTATGTGGAGACATTTGCTCCTGTGACGTGATACACTTGCAATAACTGCAGTAATGTAATGGAAGATACGTCAAATGGACGTGAAGACAACTTTTTTGAATGGTGCAGTAGAAGAGGAAGTGTACGTGGAGCAACCACAAGGATTCAAGACACATGATAGGCAGACACATGTGTGCATATTGAAGAAATCCTTGTATGGATTGAAACAAGCACCCAGGGCATGGTACGGTAGAATTGACATATTTTTTATGAGCTTGGGCTTTACCAAGAGTAAAGCAGATCCCAACCTTTACTACAAGGTTGAGGATAGTGGACTAGTGATATTGTTGTTATATGTGGATGACCTATTTCTAACAGGGAAAGAGAAGCCCATCGTTGAGTGCAAGAGAAAGCTTGCATCAAAGTTCGAGAAGAAAGACCTGGGTATGATGCATTATTTCTTGGGTCTAGAGGTGTCGCAGAAGCCGGACGAGATTTTCCTTAGCCAAGAAAATATGTGGTAGAAATCCTAAACAGATTCGAAATGATGGATTGTAAATCCATGCCCACACCGATGGTGATGAACCTGAAGTTATTGAGTGATACTTCTTCAGAGACAGTGGATGTCACCATATACAGGCAGATGATTGCTCCGTTGATGTATTTGACGAAAACTAGGCTAGATATATGCTTTGCAGTGAACACTTTGAGTCAGTATATGGTTGAACCAAGACGTGTTCACTTGATTGCGACAAAGCACGTATTAAAGTACCTAAAGTGTACGATAGACTTTGGACTCCAATATGTTTCAGATCATAAGATAAGACTGCCAGGCTATGCTGATTCAGATTGGGCAGGTAGTGTCACAGATCGGAAGAGTACATCAGGATGTTGCTTCAGTTTGGGGTCAGCTCTGATTTCGTGGCTCAGTAGGAAGCAGACTAGTGTGGCACTCAGTACAGTCGAGGCAGAATAAATAGTAGCATGTTCAGCTAGTAGCGAAGCTATGTGGCTTCAGAAGTTACTTGCATGACTATTTGATCTCGAGTTGGAGGTGACTTGTATTTTTTTGTAACAACCAGAGTTGTATAAAGTTGTCTGAGAACCATGTGTTTCATGACAAGTCCAAGCACGTCGAGATCAAGTACTATTATATCCGAGATCTGGTGCAAAAGGGAGCTGTGAAGCTCCAATATATTGGCAGAGACGAGCAAATAGCAGATGTGTTAACTAAGCCTCTATCAAAGGTAAAGTTTGAGTACTTGAGGGACAAGCTTGGCGTGGTCCAAAAGGACTTCCCTTGTAAGAGGGAATGATGAGTCACATATGTGATTCTAGGGGGCAATAGCTTACAGAGTGTGGCAACAGCAGGTAGTCATTTACAGGCACGTTAGTTTCCCAAACTTTGTATGGATTGGGTAGTAGTGCAGTTATGTGTGAACTGGATAAACTGGATAGTTTCCCAGACTCCGTATGGATTGGGTAGTAGCACAGTTTTGTGTGAACTGGATAAACTGGGTAGTTGCCCAGACTCTATGTGGATTGGAAAGTAGCATAGTTCTGCATGAACTAGCTAGGTGCCTAGCTTGGAGTGAGCTAGATGAAGTCGTGTAATGACATAAGGTCGAAACGACGTCGAGACCCATAAGGTCTGAGAGAACGATGAGGTTGTGCCCACTAGAGAGATGCTACGTATGTTGACGACGCCCCAAATGCATGACTGTGACATAACCATCATATAGTTTGTGTGTGACTATAATAGAGGGTGTTTGACTGTGATGGTGATACTTCTGACATGATCTGTTTGATCATGAGATAGCCTATGTGGCTATGGTGAATCGGTGATGCTACCTGTAGATTGGTCTGCAAGACCATGTGAGTGAGTCTTTCCCATGCCATGTGAGATGGATGGATGTGATTGAGATCATTACTTGAAGAACATCATAGTTAATACCTCCCTAGCTAAGAGGGAGTGTTGATGTTTTGGTAGCTGCGAGAGGTATTAACCTCCAGTATAACCTTTGTGGTTAGAATAGAAGATTCTAGAAGCAAGAGAACCATTAAACAGGTGTGGAAATACCCTAGAAGAGAAGTCAGCCCAAGTAGAATAATAATAAAGAATTATAAGGCTCCAAAAAGAGAAGTCGGCCCCACATGAAAAGTCACTTGGACATACTAGTATAAATAGAGGTAAGGCACTACCTCATTTGCACACTCTCACTCACTCAGTTAGGGCACAAGTCTGAGGAGCAGCAGCTGCAGTGGTGATGCAGAAGGAGGCGCACGTTTGAGAAAGGTGACGCAGCAGTTGCAGTGGTGAAGTCTCTCCTTACTTAATCTTTCTACTATCTCTTTCTTGTGCACTTCTCTTGGTTAAGGTACACTCTCTTGGTATTGTGTTGTTGCTGCAGCCGTGTTGGTATTTCTGGCTAGGGTATAGGATTTGCTTCGTATATGGATTCTATCTAAGAAAAGGTTATTGTGCTCGGGGGTGGTACGTGTAGGTGCCTATGGTTGGGTGACAATGGTGTAACATTATCTATGGTAAAACGAGCATACCAAATTTTAACAGGGGGAACTCCTGGTAACCCTGAGTGCAAGTGTTACCTATATCACCCATATGTTGCTTGTGTGTGAAATGACAAAGAGTTGACGTGTTCAATGTGTTATCGCTCATATGTATGAGGACATCTTCCAGCTTGAAGACCATGCCCAAGCAAAATGCATTGGAGTATTATTAATTTTAGAGTCATACTTGTGATTTTCATCACACCAGATCTATATGTGTGATTCTCATCATACATTACATAGGCTTACAGATTGATGATGATGGATTATTTGATGGACTAGGGGCATATTATCGGTGCACACTTCCATAGAATTGCTTCCCTTGTGATAGTTTATCTATTGATTACCTCGATGGGTAGTGAGGCATTTTAATGGAAGTTGTTTGATTACACATTTGTCTTATTTGTTAGATTTCCCCTAGTGCCTAGCACGGAGGTGTTATTATCATTTGATTGATGTTATTTGTTAGATTGCCCCTGGTGCCTAGCACCTTGGCTAGAGGAGATGCAATTTTCCTATCCAGTGATTTATTATCATGTTTATTGGCTCTCTTGGTGGTGTGCTCTACTTTGTCCACATTTCATTGGTGGATCAGCTTCCTAGTGACTATTTTGATGATTTCATGACGTCTCCACTTTGGTTGTTGAGCACCCTAGGTCACATGGGCAATTTTAGTATTGTGATGGCATATCTACTGTATTGAGTCTTCACTCATGATTTAGAGAGAGCATTCCCCCTTGGCAAATTTTCTATGTTGATCTAGCCCATTCCAATGGCTAGATGTTGATGATATGAGATGAGTCTCATTTCTATTGGAGAAACACCCTAGCACTTGTGGGTTGACTTGGCATTGGGATAGCATCTTGGCATTGATGGCTCTTTATTCTAGGAGAGCACTCCTAGTAAGCACTTATTTCTATATGGATTCATCCCTCTCAACAGCTACATTGAATATTTCATGATGTTATGCATTGGTGGATAAATGCCCTGTTAAGAAATATAGCTTGGATAGGAACTTCCACACAGGTTCAGTGTTTCTATTTTCAAAAAGTATTTCTATTTTGTAATTCACTTTAGTAAAAACGTGAAAAGTCATATATTTGGTTGTTGAGTCTAAAAAGTGTATTTCATGCATGCATGACTTAGACTAGGAGTAATCTCAAAAATAGATTAGGGTTTTGGTCTCAACTAAAAGTATAAAGATAGGTCAAGATAGAGAGTTCACATAGTTGAACAGTTGAGTAGGTTGAGCGATCAAGAGGCAGAGAGAGAGAGATGGGATTCAGGTAAAGGCGAATTCGAACAACTCAACAAGCTACACAATACATATCCGTACAGTTGCACGGAACATGTCCATACATACAATCCATACAGTTGGTTGTACAACAAGGCATACCACTCAGTTCAACGTGATTTTGTAACTATGGAGTTGTTGTTTTTAGGCAACTTGTGAAGGTTTCCTTGTAATTTTTTTGAAGGAATGAAAAGTTGATTTTTGAGTAATTACCTGTGTATGTGCGAAATGTTCCGCTATTTAATTTTCAGCTATTGTGTGATTGATCCTATGGTCTGAAATTTAATTTCAACACTAATTAAATTCAGCAATTTACCTGTTTAATTGAGATCATAAGAACTTTAGTCACCTAGGCTTGGAATTTTTCGATGCCCTAACTCATGTGGCCCTTTTAGGCCTTGGGATATGTTATCGACTTGGTCAACCCCTTCCTTGTGGAGAGCACTCCCTTGATTATGGTTCTACGGCACATATATCAACGTCTAACCACTACATATTGCTATCTTGATGACATTGTCCCCTTGCTTTGTGGATCTAGAGTGCCTTGCAAGTGAATCTACGTTTGCATGTTGTCTTATTCTCCCTACACATAAATCTTGAACATCGGCACATTCTTTGGCGGTTTGACACCGTGGAGGCCAAATTTGTTGAGCTATTTGAGGAGATGGCATAGTTGTTGGGACTATTTATGGCATGCGGTTATCATTTACGAGGTTTCACTTCATCTTCTAGTGGGATGATCCATGTAATGAAACATTGTTGCACATGTTTTGAGGATTAACTATTGGAGCACTCCTCTTGGAGAGCTTCCGGATGGACCGTTGGAGCATCTTGACATGGTCAAACTACTTCATTTGGAGGAGGCATCCTTGCTAGAGGACACGTTTTGATGGAGATTGAGACATGTGGCATCCCACATCTCACCTACCATTTGTTTATTCATTGTTGACTTATCAATTAGGACTTGGTTAGGAGATAATATTTGTTTATGTTTTTCTAGAAGAGATCTAGGACTTCAAACATGGATGTTATAATTTTATTTGAGGTTTCACGCTTGATCTCTATATAAGAGAAACTCATATTGTATCAATTATCGAAAGTTTGTGGAAACACTAGAGACTATTGTTTGGAGCTTTTTGAAGGTTAATGGAGCTTGATGCACATGTTTGGACTTAAATTGTTGAAGACTAATGCTGAAATTTCTTGCATCAAATGTGTTGTGTGTTAAATTTGGCAGCATCGACAGTCATTCTCCAATGAGAGGCCATATGGGCCACCCTGAGGCTAGACAAGGAGATTTGGAGAATCAACCAGTCTTGTGAGGTATTGACAATAGCCAGGGGGAACGTACAACCTCTGTGAGTCAAACCAAAAGTCAAGACGAACGAGATGCTATATGATCTTGTAAGTCAAGATGTAAATCTAATGCAAAAGTCAGGGGGAACGTACAACCTCTGTGAGCGTAGACAATCTAGTGCAAAAGTCAGGGGGAACGTACAACCTCTGTGAGCATAAACAGACTAGTGCAAAAGTCAGGGGGAATGTAAATTCTTTGTGAGCCTAGTCAAGCCTTGTGAGCCATGAGAAAAAGTAAAGGCATCTAGCAAAAGTTAGGTTGAACGTAAAATTCCTATGAGCTAGAAACAAACAATCTTCCTGATATTGCAAAGGATGTAAATGTATTGATCTAGTGCATTGGCACGTGTAACACCATCCACCATGAAGAAACTTGAATTTCCTTGTAAAGAGTCAAGTTGTAAAAAGTCAAAGTTGCATGTCTAGGTCAAAGTCAAAGTTGTCAAGTTTGTTGCATGTCGCATGCATGTTGTAGGTCGAGTTGCATGTTCTATGCATGCATGTTGCATGTTGAATGCATGTCTAGTTGCATGTTGCATGCATGCATATCATGTGCATGTTGTGTAGTTCGCATGCATGTCCAGTCAAGGACAAGTTGTAACTGAAGTGTAAAGTTGAGTTCTAATTTTGAACTCGTCTATTTCTGAAGTGTAAAGTCGAGTTATGTTAGCATGCATTCAAGATTCTAATTCGATCCCTCTTCCTTGCCTCTCCATTCCTATATAAGAAGAGGTCGACCCTCATTCTCAATACACAAGTTTTGTAGTGAGGGTGAGCAACAAGTGTGTTGCAGTGTGAGGGAGAAAGGGTATACAAGCTGCAAGTGTGCTTATACTGTGTGGGTATCTATCAATAGTAATAGGTTGTGAGTAGCAGCATATATTTGCAGCTTATACAAACTGCAAGTATCAGAGTATATAGGATGTGAGTTGCAGCATACACACGCTGTGAGTTGCAACATACACATGTTGTGAGTATCAGCTTTTACAGGCTATGAGTAGTAGCATATATATCAGCAGTTATATCAATTCAAAAAAGACAAATATTTAGCACTCAGGCAGTGCACAATTATCTTCCACAGTGCTGGTATATAATAGAGGTATTTATCAGCAAGTTTCTGAGTCTGTTATAGGTTACACAGCGTAGTCTAAGTCGTCTTGGCAAGCTTGTTAAGAGCAAAATTTCATGGTGGAATATTTGTAAGTGATCATACATTATTCATGCAATAAAAGGAAATTGTTTGTTGGGGTTTTTCTCCCTGTATAGGGTTTCCCCAGGGTATGTATGGTGTGAAAACGCATGTTGGTTATTCTCTATCATTTTAACTGTTCAGTTTTGATTATGCATTAAGAATCTAAGCTAAAAGTACAGTAAGAATTCAAAGAAGTACTTACAGTATTGAATCAAGCTCGTAATTTTAACATGGTATTAGAGCTTAGGGTGTGACTAAGCCTGTTGAAGTGCAACAGCAAGGTACAAATAGATCCAAGCGAGCTTGATCAAGTTTTCAGTGTGAGGTC
>SNQJ01S0001395.1:128449-147537 GCA_010110895.2 Picea sitchensis
CCCCCCCTGGCTTCCCTAGGAGTTAGCCTAGACAGAAGAGGTTCAAGTCAAAGTGACAGCGTGGACTTTGAACCTAGGCATTGTGCCTTCGAGGACACACTGAATGAGCAGGACATAGCTCACGTTTGCAAGTGTGTATAAGGACGGCAACAGAGACTATAGGATTGATCTCACTGATGACATGAGAGCAATCATCTCTCAAGTGCATACGGGATGAAACAGATTTGGCAGAGTCATTTGAGGGAGAGGAGGGGGAAGCAACAGCTCTTCCTTTATCACGTGCATGGTGGGCTTCGGTTTTTAACCTCTTGCTTGCGTGGGAAGACTATACTGGTGAGTGTGCAGGGGCAGCTTGGACAATTGGGTTAACCGGTGGAGGAGGAGCAGGTAGAGACAAATTGGGCCAGACACGATGTTGGGAGACTGACGGGTGGAAAATCTCTTGTTATCTGTCATTTTCAGGGAATTCAGGTTGTAATGAGAGATGAAGAGGAACTAGGATACCAAGGACATGTGGGGCTTGGAAAGGAGGCCTTTTTGGCCTAGGTTGGACCACTCCTTGTCCGATCCAATTAAAAAATACAGCTTGAAATAGATGGCTCAACTCTTGTGAGTCTGCATCAAAATGTATAGAAAACCTTGGCCTTCTAGGGCCCCTGTTCCAATTTCCTCTTCCTCTGTTACCTCGGCCATGGCTACCTCTGCTGAAGAAGCTCATTCAGCTATGCATTATTTATTAGCAACTAGTTTCTTCAACAAACCATACATGACATCTCTTTAAATATGAAGCAAAGTTTAGCTCAGCAACACATCAGACTCATACAATCCAATCATAAAAATCGTTTAATACTTGTCAATGAGCAGGGGGTGAATAAGGGTTATGGGATACATGAGGGATTGTATTGAGCGAAAAGTGGTAAAATGAAGGGGGCTAGATCATGATTATTGCTCAACAAATCATCAAACACTCAACTGTATTGTAATACCAAAACATATCAACTATAACTCATCATTGTGCCATCCTTCAACTGTTATAATATAGAGTTTCATTTATCTATAGTTTAATTTCAAGAACAGGAAGTGAATAGTGAATCTAGGAAGGTGAGGGGACTTGTAATGTGCAGAAAAGTGAGAGAATGGCAGGAAATAACGAATATTGTTCATAAAACACATCAAGTAGTCAATAAACATAACTTTGTACTCAAACCAACACCAATTCAATAATTACTGTGTATCAAAATTGTTCGTTGTTCAGCATTTAAATTCCTCAAAACTTCTCAATTAGAACAGTCTACAATCATATTCATAATCGAAACAACTTTCAATAGTCCTGTTAAGAAAACGCTTGGTCTTTAATTTCTTTTCTTTCCTTTTAAGAATTAAAAGAAAACACTGCAACATTGCTCCACCTCTATCCCATAAGCATCACTATAAAAATATCATACCTTGTCTATCAATTCACGATCCGCCAATTTAAAACATATGCACAGGCCCTTCCAAATCGAACAGACTTCTAGACATGCCCGATTACATACACTCTTCATCATATCAACCAATAAGTTTTTGCAACGAAACCACAGTCAATATGCAATTATTTACAATATGCATGATGATTCCATAATAGATACACAATGAACATAACGAAATACACAGTTACCAATTCCATAATCATCTATAACTCTGATCGGGCTTAGTGAAACACACAAGAGTCTCAATTTTGCAATTAACACCATGTTGGAAGAACACAGCGATTGAAAGTATAACAAAGAAGAGACAGCCCTTGACTACATATTATTACTCATTCCCAATCACAACTTCCAACCAAATTCATCATAGGAAGACAAGATAGGGACTCGACGAAACATTCCATAACCACTCCACTTAATAACCAATCTTTGACAACCAAAAAGATGCTCGACAGGAG
Source organism: Picea sitchensis (assembly GCA_010110895.2). Lineage (NCBI taxonomy): Eukaryota > Viridiplantae > Streptophyta > Pinopsida > Pinales > Pinaceae > Picea > Picea sitchensis. The sequence continues at coordinate 130,374 of SNQJ01S0001395.1, forward strand.
TAAGAACAATCGGAGATTTAAATCGGGTTGTGTCACAACAAATACCAGGATACAATCAAGAGCGTGCTCAGTCATCAATAGCACAGAGAACTTGAGGTCCTCAGAGGCATATCAACCATAGGCAAAGACCCTTTCGATACAAGCACAGTAGAGAGCCATAGGGTTTCCTTATAACTCCCGGTCTGGGCAAATAGAACAACAGTTAGCCACAGAGGAAACAACGACGGGTAGGGTAGAAAAACCGATGCACATAGTGCGTTTAAAGTTTGCAGAGGAGAAGCGAATGTCCACTAAATAGTGACAGTTACCAAGAACACAGAGGTATAACCTTTGTCCATTTCCTTAAGGCCGAACCCTTTGACAACAATGCCAGTGAGGATGCATATCACCAAGGCATAACTCATATTACTCCATAACCATACGATATATATCAACATTATGGCCACCCTAAGACCAACTTCCGAGATACTTTGGTGCCAAGATAATGAGAATGAGCCACGACCACGACTCTGGTATAAGAATTACACAGCAACCAAATGGCAGTCTGAAATGACTGGATAGGGCTACACTCATGATTGTGAGGAAGCAACAGGCAAGAATACACAGAGCGAAACCCTCCATCATTAAAACACAGAGCGATAGTACCACATTATCCACGTAGACCCACCACGATTTTAACCAACAGAGCAACCAGCGAATGCACAACTCAACAAAACTAAATCTTTTGCTTGCAATCCGAACCATTACACAGTCATTCCAGAGAGAAAAATCACGCATTTACACAGTTGCAATTCTCAGGAAAACACAAACCCAAGCATCACTGAGCCATTGGTTGTTCATACACAGAGCGTAGTTCATGGATGGGGTGAAAAAGAACCATACCTGTAACCGAGAGCTTAAGAGAACGAGTTGGTCCAGCGTTTTCTTCCCAAGCCTGAAATGCGGAGCTTAACCACCAACATATCGAATGCAACAAGAACCATACTAGGGTGATGGCCTGATGGGGGGAGTATGGAGTGATATGCATTTATTGCACGTCGCTTCCATCTCCTATCCTATTCAATTCTGAAGTACAAGACAACCAACACTCACCATATCATTTAAACCATGTAATCAATTTCCAAACCATTGAAATTTGCGACAATATTCCTTGCCCAATGCGCCACCCAAAACATTCACGTTAACCCTTGCCAAGTCCTCATGTCATACCATATGCATTGCCATATCATATGCGCCCCAAAATAACTCAAATGAAAATCACATAGCCACTAACCAGCCATTTAATAGTTAGGACTAACACTAACATGTTTTGCATTTCCATTTGCACATAACTTCTAACATAGCTTAAACATAGATCCTTTCTTCTTGGGATTTTTTTCATAAGCTTCTTTTCATTGTTTTGGTTATGTCATTACTAACATATTTCTTGTGTATGTGTGGTTAGGTAATAAATCATGGTGATTTGTGACATGATTAAACATAGCAACTATAAATATATGCCAATCATAGCATAAAACTAATGCTTTGAATTGCAGAACATCCCATAAAATGCATCATCCACCCATCACTATGTCAAAATGAAACCAAGACTGCATTGTCAACCATATAGGACCCTGTAAGCAGCATCGAAACAACAACAGAAAATGTGTGATATGACTATCTCCCACCTACTAGTATTATATTATTAGCATAGTTCACATAATAGGGCTTTAGCAATACTTTGCAGGCGAAATTCCTCGTTGCGATTTTAATCATCAACAATCCTGTATGTTGATGATCTCTTTCTAACAGCAGATAAAGGGCTAATAGCCTGGTGTAAGAGGGAGTTAATCTCAGAATTTGAGATGAAAGACTTAGGCTTGATGCATTACTTCCTAAGATTGGAAGTGTGGCAAAGACAGGGTGAGATATTTATGGCACAAGGAAAATACACAGTGGATGTGTTAAAGAGGTTTGGTATGATGGATTTTAAATCCATGTCTATTCCAATGATTACCAACCTAAGGAAGATGCATGATTCTGATACAGGCTTAGATTTGGTGGATCCCAAGCTGATTGGATCATTGATGTTTATGATCCATACCATGCCAGATATATCCTATGCAGTGATTGCAATGAGTCAGTTCATGGTTGAACCAAAACAAAGACACTGGGTGGTAGCAAAGCACATCTTGAGATATCTCAAAGGGACCATTACCTTTGGTCTGAGATATACATCCAGTGGTGGTCTATTTTTGCATGGGTATGCAAATGTTGACTGGGAAGGAATCCCAGTGGACCGAAAGAGTACTTTCGAATACTGCTTCAATTTAGGATCTGTTATGATCTCTTGGTCAAGCAGGAAATGGGGATCCATTGCACAAAGTACAGCAGAAGCTGAGTACATTGCAGCAAGTGAAGCCAACAAGGAAGCAGTATGGCTCAAAAAATTGGCTTTTGGGTTGTTTGGTGACAAGCTCAAAACGACAATGGTTCACTGTGATAATCAAAGTTGAATAAAATTGATAGAGAACCCGGTACTTCACGACAGGTTAAAACATATTGACATTAAGTACCACTACATCCAAGACTTGGTCCAGAGAAAAACTGTAAAGCTACAGTACATAGCCACGAGCGAGCAAGTATCTAATATCCTGACCAAGCCATTGCCATTGAAACAGTTTGTGTAGCTGAGAGGCAAGCTTGGTGTGGCTGAGAATGACTCTGTCACTGAGAGGGAGTGTTAAATTTGGCAGCATCAACAGTCATTCTCCAATGAGAGGCCATATGGGCTACCCTAAAGCTAGCCAGGTAGATTTGGAGAATCAACCAGTCTTGTGAGGTATTGACAAAAGCCAGGGGGAACGTACAACCTCTGTGAGTCAAACCAAAAGTCAGGATGAACGAGATGCTATATGATCTTATGAGTCAAGATGTAAGTCTAATGCAAAATTCAGAGGGAACGTACAACCTTTGTGAGCGTAGATAGTCTACTGCAAAAGTTAGGGGGAACGTACAACCTCTGTGAGCATAGACAAACTAGTGCAAAAGTCAGGGGGAACATACAACCTCTATGAGACTAGTCATGCCTTGTGAGCCATGAGCAAAAGTCAAAGCATCTAGCAAAAGTTAGGTTGAACGTAAAATTCCTATGAGCTAGAAACAAACAATCTTCCTGATATTGCAAATGATGTAAATGTATTGATCTAGTGCGTTGGCACGTGTAACACCATCCACCATGAAGAAACTCAAATTGCCTTGTAAAGAATCAAGTTGTAAAAAGTCAAAGTTGCATGTCTAGGTCAAAGTCAAAGTTGTCAAGTTTGTTGCATGTTGCATGCATGCATGTTGCATGTTGCATGCATGCATATTGCATGTTGCATGCATGTCTAGTTGCATGTTGCATGCATGCATATCATGTGCATACTGTGCATGCATGCATGTCTAGTTGCATGTTGCATGCATGCATATCATGTGCATACTGTGTAGTTCACATGCATGTCTAGTCAAGGACGAGTTGTAACTGAAGTGTAAAGTCGAGTTCTAATTTTGAACTCATCTATTTCTTAAGTGTAAAGTCAAGTTATGTTAGCATGCATTCAAGCTTCTAATTCAAGCCCTCTTCCTTGCCTCTCCATTCCTATATAAGAAGAGGTCAACCCTCATTCTAAATACACAAGTTTTGGGGTGAGAGGGTAACATTGTTCCTTGTTTAGAATAATTTTAATTGTGGTCTATCCCCCCTTTCAAATCTGTTTATTGCTGGAAATTTCTTTGTGTCTCTTCTTTCTTAATTCAAATGACATGTAATTTACATTATCCATTAGTGGACACGCCCTCATGCATGTTTGGAGGTTTTTTCATTCGAGTTCCTATTAACCCCTAGTAGCACTTGTGAAATTGGGGGGGTTAAGATCCAGTGAGATTCTATCACACTGCTCCCATTTCAAATGCATCCAGGCATTGGCATTGATCAAGGATCCTTCCAGACTCAGTTTCATCGATTTCTGGAAACCTGTTATTTTTAGCAGTTTTTTTTTCCAGTACCAAGAGATTTGGGGCCCACGTATAAGAGATAATCACATATCTTTGATCCTCGTAAAAAAGCAAGTCTAATGAGACAGTTGTCACTCACATGGAAGATGGTCACTTTTACTTGCTTTTTCACTTTTTGCTTGGTGTTTTTTGGTTAAGGATAGGTTGATGCTCCATCTCGTCATGGTCAGTCTTTTTCACTTTTTGTTTTTTGTTATTTTGGAGAAAGACTACATCTTGGGCATGTCTATAATTAACAGTTTCTATCTTTAACCTCTTGTTGGGATCTAAGTTTCAATCTCTGTGACTGTCCTTAGCTGCTCTTTTAGGACAGAAAATAATCAAGTACTTTCTGCTCACAGTTTTGATGGTTAAGTGTCCATTTGAGGTGCCCTTGCAAGTATTTAATTGTCTCAATATTAGCACAGGCAATATACTTCAAAACAAATACACTACCTCTAGATCTTTTAAACTTTATAAGTTGATCTACACTTCTAAGCATGCATGAAATTGACACATATGCTTTTGGTCAACATGACCCTGGAAAAACCCCCCCATGGGGAAAACCAGTTTGGAGTAGATATATATAGAAGGCCTCAAAGCAAAATGTACAACACGGAAAACATATACAAGTGAACCTGATATAATAACAACCCTTCTCGTATGCCTTGGAGTTCCTTGAAGACCTCCCTCCTAGCCTCTTGAGGTAAGGCACCCTTTGCCTTGGTGTGCCTTTCTTCCTTTGCTTGCCTTTGTCCTTTTCCTTTGTGCCTTTGTCTTTGTGCCTTTGCCTTGACTCATGCAATGCCTTGACCTTTTTCTTTACCCACTTGAAGCTTTGTGAAACCCTTGCTTTCTTCCCTTGAAGCTTGCGCCCTCTACACAAGTACGCCCTCCTCCATGGCTAGGTGCACACCTAGCTTTGGTGCGCACCCCCTCTAGCAAGAACTCCCTCTATGAATGTGTGCCCTTAGCTCCTCACTAAGCTCTCCCCACAACAAGTGCGCCCCTCTTCCTACATGACTTCTCTCATGTATGAAGTGCACCCTCTACAAGGATGTGCGCCTCTACTCCTCCAAGTGCGCCCTCAAGTAAAGAATGTGCATATGCTCATGTATATGCCTCCTCCTCCATGGAAGCACCTCCTCCAAGCATTGCACCTTCCCTCACCTCAATGAACAAACCCTCTACCTTGTGCGTCCTCCTCTCCTCAAGATTTGCACCCAAGTGCTCCTTCCCTTCTCCTCTCATCTCAAGTGAAGAATGAGTCTCATAAATGCCCTATTCCCTCCTTTAGCCTCATTTGGCCAAACCCTATTAGATCAATGGCCTAGATCCAATCTAGCCAAGTCTAATCAATGGGTGAGATTCAATCCAAAAATCTCACTTAGGAAACCCACTTTCCTTAGTTTGCTTTATGTCTATTAATTCACCCACAAAGTGAATTAATTGTCACTTTAATGATTTAAGTGGCATATTTCACTTTTGACTTAAATCTCCTAAGTCAAAGTGAAATTAGAATCATAAAGTAAAGTAACAAGGGTAATAGTCTCCCCCTTTGTGTTTAGAGACTCACAAACACAAGGGGACCACTTTCCAAGGTACCCAAATCTCAACATACAGCAGTCAAAAGGTTCATTCCATACAGCTGTATTACTTTTTCCTCACAGCAGTTCGACCCTTCTTCACAAAAAAGAGTTATGACAGCTAAAAAACTACATGCCAGTGAACAGTATGACCACTTACCAGCCTTTTTTAGGAGGATAAAGCATGCATGATGGACGTTTTAGGATTTTCCATACTTTTTCCTTTTCCAGCAGAGAAGTCAATCTATGTGAGGGGTATGGAAATCCTCTTTAAATACAGTTCAGACAGGGAGGAGAAAGGTTGGAGAATTTTCTCTGGAGAACAGTTTGTAGCAGCAGAAGCCTCTCATTCATTCACCCATCGAACTTTGACCAGCACCTCCACAGCGAGCAAGGATCTCAATGGCAGCCTATCACCTATTGTTCACTACAATGCAAACAATCTCTTGGGTAATAAGTGAGCTGATATAGTTATGCTAGTCGTAGCTCTCTGAATCTTTTGGCTGTATTGATCTAATTGTCTTGTAGTGTGGTGTGATTTTCTGTGCATTTACTTTGAATTTATTTCACTTAAACTGCACCTTCATTCATTTCAAATCCATCTTTTCTCGCTGTTATGCTTGACACTCTAATATGATCCCAGCCAACAAAAAATTTATTATCTGAATTTACCCTCGCTCTTGACAGTTTTCAGATAGCCTGAGAGTGAGTTTTTAGTGTGCTGATGATCTTAGAATACGTGCAGATTTACTTAACAGGTGGCAGCATACATTCAATAGGGAGAACCCCTAAGACTAGAATAGTACCAGTCCGAACGGAGAGGCTTTCCAACTGTGAAAGGGATTGGTTTGTTTATAGTTGTTAGGCAGATTTGTTTGTTTATAGTTGTTAGGCAGATTGGTTTGTTTATAGTTGAAAGGGATTGGTTTGTTTATACCTGTAACCCAGATCCATAAGATTTTTGACCCATAACCTAGACCCGTGCATCGTAACCTGCTCGCCCCAAGGTTTTTATGTGTTGCTTGGCTTCGTTTTATCGAATAATCATAGATCGCACACTTTATTCAAGAGGAAAAATGACGTTCTTTTGCTGCTCCTGGCACCAGATGCAAAGGTAAACTGAACCTGAACACAGAGATAAAGTTCGCAATAAAGGAAACAAAAAAGAGAGACAAACCGAACCTAATCGAACTTAAATGACCTAAACGAATTTTTTGGAATTTTTTGAGGTTCGCTGAATTCTGTATCTCAAGGTTCAGGTCCGGCGAACCTTGTGACTTAGTGTTAACCCCTAGATTTTCACCCTTGAAAATCTTGTGGGTTAAGAGCCAGCATGCACTATTTTGGCTGACATTCTAAGATTCTCCCACAGTTTAGCACTTGTGTTGAGAAAGAGGTTGGTTCCCATCAGAGACAGGTATGTGATTGGTACATGGTCAGTTTGTTCAGAGTTAGAGTTAGCTTGGTTTCCCATACATTTGAAAGAGATGTCTACATACAGCGCGTGTTGCTACTTTTTAGGAGACACGGTTTGAGTGGGTCTCTTGACAATTTGGAGCAGTTTTGAGCACACATGAATGGTCCTTGAATGATTCTAGGCCAGATAGCACTTTTCGGGTGACATACAAGAACTTTCTATTTTTAGCAGTTTGAGCTCCATGCCCCAAATTCAGATCCTAAGCACATATTATTGATCCTTGAGACATTCTGAGTCTTTTGGGCCTTTTCCAGGATGATTTGGCACATATTTATATTTTTAGCAAGTTGAGCACCAGGGCTCGCATGTCGATTTTGATTGTGGATTCAGATTCCTTGCGGAAAATCGAATCCAATGAGTATAGTATCATGGACATGCGAGGACTTTCTATTTTTAGCAGTGTCTGTTTTAGCAGTAGACACATGATGGTGGTATCCTAGTCATTCTGAGCATTTGTGGAGAGTTTGGGTAAAATTCGACAAGTTTCAAATTTTTTGAACAAAATGGCTATTTTTGGAAATTTCTATTTTTAGTAGTGATTTTCATATCCTATAGTGACAAGTGGCAGGCTGAGATTTTGACATGTGGCAGAGTATCAAGATGATGTGGCATCTACATGGCATCATGGACCAAGGGCGCATTTTCGAAGGATTAGGTATTAAATGAGAATTAATTAAGCTAAAGAGGTGGTGCATATGTCAGGTGGCATTGTTTGGAGAAAGTTTAGTCACTCAAGACTAATTTTTCTCACCGTGTTCCTCTCACTTTCCATATTATCACTTTCCATGCAACCAATTTCTAAAAATTCTCCCTAAATTGTCTTTAAACGCAAAATTCCTAAATTTTAGGAAATCCCTAAAAATTAGGGCGATTTTCCCTTTAACTTATAACTCCCTCGTCCCTTGGCCAAATTTAGCAATCTAACATGCATTGGAAAGCTAAAATTACCCCCCATACACTCTCACTCATAACTCACCCATGCACATTACTCACTCACACTTATTCCCTCATATACATTAATACCTGAATTTCTCACTCACACTTATTCCCTCATGCACATTAACTCTTATTTTCTTCATGCTCCTCATAGCTATATATTGGATGCTTCACTAGTGTTATTGGTCGGATATTGCAACAGCTAGCATAGTGTTCTTTCTCATTCTTCTCTCTCTCTCTCTTAGTCTAGTGACTCTTCTTTGAGTAAAGTGATCATTGTACCAGTTGTGGACTTGCCTATTGTGGTGTAGCCAACCCTCGTGCAAGCCTATCAATAAAGAATTCGAGTGTTTGTGTTCTAACCTTGCTTCTTATCGGTATCTTGTGAAATTTGCAATTTGATTTGTCATTTTCTAAACTTTTCATTGTGATTTTATCAATCTTTTGAGTAGTTTCTTGTTCTATTTATGTTTTATTTCTATTCCTTATTCATTGTGCTAACTCTGCAGGATCCCTCCAAGTGAAGAAATCATATTTTCCAATCGTTTTGGATAGTGTTGTCATCCTTATACACACTTGCAAACGTGGACTAAGTCTCAATCCACTTAGTGTGTCCTCGGAGGCACAATGCCTAAGTTCAAGCCCATTATCACCTCGACTTGAACTCTATCTGCCTAGGCTTACTCCTAGGGAAGCCAAGGGGGGTAGACCCTAGTTACTATGTGAGTCATTAGGTGAAATCTAAGAGTTAATTTTAATTTGTTAAAGGTTGGGGGAAACTAGCCTATATGAGAGGCAAGCAATGCAATGCAAACCTTCAATGCAGAAACAACCCTTCCCTAAGACAACTAAGACTAGTGCCTAAGGTTGGGCAATGGGGTCAACTAAGTTACAAGAAAGAACGAAGTACAATTGAAAGAATAACTTTACAAGTTAGAAAAGATACAAAGGATTACAACAATTATCAACAAAGTAAAGAATAATTAGATGATTAAACAATATACAAAAGTACAACTACTTCCAAATAAAATGAATTAAACACTAGTTAGATTTCGGAAGATAGTGAAGCAAAGATGAACTAACTCTTAAAGGTTTTTGCAGATACGGAAAAGGAAATAGTTCAAGATGCATTCACCACCAACATTACTTGCAAACCAAGCTTGAAGTGCCCTAATGAAAGGTGCGCAACTTCAAGGAGGCAACTAGAAACACAAATGTGCAACTTAAGAGGAACCAAGAGATGAAAGTAAAGCCACCAATGTGCACAAGTGCGCAACGCAAGAGATGAAAGATAAAACTTGAAAGAGAAACCTCCACAGGCACTAGTGCACAACTTAAGATAAATTACTCAATCACAACAATGCTCAATTAAAATACTTGAAAGATAATGCTTGAAGTAAAGGTTGCATAAAATAAAAGAGCATAAACCACTTAGATAAGATTAAGGTGTTAAGGCTTAGGTTATTGTGAATAGATTTTAGATTGAAACTAGCTAAGTTGCACTCCTAGACTAGGCAACTACACCAATACTCCTACCGCTTTGGCCGAAAGGACTATTGGGTGCTCAAGAAGCAAGGAAAACAAGGCCTTACCCTAGCTCCACAGGTCAATCCGCAAAACTTGGGTGTTCAACAAGGGGGACACCTAGTGTCGTGAGATCATCCCTGATCTAGCACCCCAAGTCACCTCTCCAAACCTCATTTTTGGTGGGTAAAGTTGTATCATTAATGGGTGATCTAATTAGGCTAAGTAAATTGATTCCCCTACAGCCTAAACATATTGACTAAGCAATTAAAAGTTACTTGTGTAAAAGCTTGAGCAAATGAAATAAAAAGTGCTTAAATAAAATGTACAAGAAAAAGAAAATGCCTCCAAGGAATTAAGCAAGATAAGGAGATGCCTCTAACTAGTTAAATATCCACATGAACTTGAAAGAAAAAGAACTAGAAGCATGAAACATAAACCATGGAACTATCTAACAAGTTAAACTAGCCTTACGATATAGCATGGGTGGCAAAGCCAAGCCTCTTTGCTAGGTGTAGGCAAAAGAATGCAAGAAAGGAAATAACTTAACTTGAAAAATATACAAGTAAACCTAGCCACACAACCTTGTCTTAAGGACAAGTGGGGCAAACAAATAAAACTTAAAACAGAAAATAGAATCTAAGTCTTAGCCTTATGATATAGCATGGTGCAAAGCCAAGCCTCTATGTTAGGTGTAGGCAAAAGAAATAAAAATGTTGGAATTTAAATAAACTTGAGAAATGCAAACCCTAGAGACTCTCTTGGGGCTTACTTACAATTGAGAAAGTAGAGGAAGAAGAGGGTATTCAATACCCTAGCTTAGGAGGTTACTCTTGAACGTTTTATGGCCCCCAAATGGGTTGTAGCACCTCCTTATTGGTTCAGACCTGCAACAAATCCGCAAGCAAAACTTGCTGGAAAAGCTGCAAAAAAGACCAAAATATTGGGAAAAATTCTGTTAGAACAAACCAGAAATTTTCTGTGTAAAAATCAACAAGTATAATATGTTCAAATGCTCTATTAAAGTATGTTAGGATGCCAAAAGAAGTATACAAAAGAACAGAAATATTTAGAGGTTTTAAGTGGATAGAACGGATGATTTCCATATCTGAAATCTTAGGTAACCTGCAAATCGTGTGAGAAAAGCTACAAAAATAGAGAGGATGTGAGTAGATCTAGATGGTAAAACAAAATATTTTGCAGTACCCAAATAAACACTTCACTAGATCTATGATAATACTACCACAAATCTATCCAAGCAAAATACTTTGCTTGGAGTTCCTACTCTAGATCTATAACTAAAGCATGCACAAGAAAGAAAAATAGAACAAGATCACCTCAATAGTTGCAAGATAGCACCAAGAAGACACCATCGATCCTCCAAAGATTTATTTATTCAATAGAAGCAAGCTTGAGCAAATATTTTCCACAAGCTTGAGAAGAAAGAATGAGAACAAGAAGAGAGAGAGAGAGAGAGAGAGAGAGAGAGAGGAGTGGGAGAGATTTTGGCATAGTAACAATAGTTGAGAGTAGATATCAAATGAGGGAGGGGAGGCTTTCTTTTATACTTGGGAGCCAAGTGTGACCCCTCTTGGATGCTCTCTAAGTGTCATTCAATAAAGATTCATTGAGCATCTCAAGGAGGGTGCACTTTTAGAGTTTTGGTAGTGTTAGAGTTTTGGTAGATGAGTGAGGGGGGTAAGGGAAACACTTTTTTCCATAGTCCAACAGCAAATTAGACCATGGGGGCTGTACTTAGGGAGAAAGGGGGTTTCTTCTTTTAATTTTTCACTTTATTTGACTTTCTCACCAAGGGGGGCGCAACTTCCTTAGGTAGATGAGTTGTATTAAGTGGTGGCTAGGTAAGGGGAGTGTTTAAGTTAGGAAAAGTGTGTCTCTAACTTAGGAAAGGGGTTTAGCATCATCTCCCACTCTTTCTCTAACCTTTTTGTTTCATTTTTACAAAAAAATTGACATTTTGACTTTGTCAATTAAGCAATTAAATTGTTGACTCTAGACTGACTTGGACTCCTCATGGACAATGACCTAGCAAAATTTGTCCAATTGAGCTGAAACTTGGTCCAAGGGTGTAGGAGGTCTCATTCCATTTCTTTTGAGTATTCACACCCCTATCAAAATCTCCAAGGACCTACTTTTTACATTTTTACATCAAAAATAATTAAAATTACCATTAATTGGGTAATTTTAATAAATTAAAAAAACTACTTAGACTCGACGAAATTCTACAAGACAAAGATGTCTACCATGGTTATTTACAATATTCCTAGACCCTAGTCACCCATTGGGCTCGATCATTAGAACGTCTTTCACCACTTTGGAGGATTACTGTGAGTGAAAAACTCAAGGATAATTAAAAATTACCTGAGGATAAAAAACACTCGATGAAAGGACTTCCCTAATAATAAAGTCCTAGGTAACTAACCTACTATATGATCCATGCAGACCCATTACATTATTATCCCACACAGGGGAGTGGAAATTCCATTACAAAAAGACGTGTTGAGGCCAAAAATGCCTTGTAGAACCAGTAAGTCTTCAAACTTTGTTGCACCATCAGGTACACAGCTTCATGGCACATGGAGTTGACCCCCTAGTCGAAATAGGTGGTCAACATCTGGCTCCACATGGGGACATGTGTTCGATCTTTCTTTGGGAAGGAGAGCATACGAGAACTTCAGAATCTACAAAACAAAGTGTTCACCAATACCCAACATAAATACATGTACAAAACAATAAAATAAATAAATGAAATGCTATAAACAATAATTACATAAATGAAACTACCATACATAACAATTACAAAAATGAAACTATGATACAATGAATAATCTGAGTAACATAATTACATAAATGAAATAAAACAATACAAAACTGAAAGAAAGGAGAAGGGTTAGAAATACGTTACAAAGGTGTCCATCATTTGAAAACAATAGCTTGAGGGCCCATCATCCAAAATGGCTAAGATGGAAAAATTGGGACCAGCCATGCAATGGATGAAATAAGACCTCAGAGGTCTGAAACATCCATGTCCAGGATGACCTGTTGAAGATCCCTTTCCAAGTTTTATCAACTTGGAGTTTTTCTTCAGAATGGACCCCCCAAGAAACATGCATCTTCCTTTACTTGACCAAACTTTGAAGTTTGGCAAACCTTGTGAAACTTTGATAAACTTATGCACATGACCATCATGGTGGAAGGCCAACCACTGTTCATAATGATATGAAATTGATAAACTAAAGTTGTCTTCCATATTCCCCTTATCCTAATTATGGCCTCTGTTGGTTGAGAAGCTAGAAATGAACATGTCAAAGGAACCATTGCACTATTTTCATCAAGGTTGTCAAAGTTCTCCCTTAAAGAGATCGGTTCCTCGGAAGGAGGGTGGGGACTTGAATTATCTAGATATTCAACAACTTCAAACTCAAATTCCTTTATCTCCTCAAGATCGATTACTGGCTCATCTATAGACCCATTCGGAATTTCCGTGTGAACTTCCCTTTCTTGTTCATTGTGAAGCTCAAGTTCTATGGAGTCTGGATATTCAATACAAGCCTCTGTAAGGTTAGCTTCCATGACCTCTAACTATTCAGTATGGGCAAATTGCACAGCCCTACATTGTCTTGCATGGGAACACTGCATGTTCTGAATCATTTCTTTAAGCTCCTTTTTTAGATCTGGTGAAGTATCTATCTTTATATTTGAATTGATTGTTCCAATATCTGGAAGATTCTTCTTCTTTCATCTTTCCATAAAAGCATCAACCAATTCATTGTAAGTTTCATCTTGATCATCCCCAAATCTCTCTTAAAAGGCATGCAGCTATTCCCATATGGTTTTGAACTTATTATCATCAAAATCATGAAACCAAAAGTAAACATATTCTTCACAAAAAGTCATGACAAACAATGACATTAAGACATCCTCATAAATAGCTGGATCACACCATTCATCAATACATTGCATGAAGGCCCTGATCTAAGCACTAGCATCACCATAATTATGAAAATCAAGCAAGTTTTCAATAACATCTTCAGAAATATCATGAGGATAACCAACTATTCCTGAAAAATCAAAAAAACGCCCATTTCTAACTAGATCATTTAAACAAAGGTCTAAAGAAAAGGACTAGGACCCAAGAATTATCAAGGATCCAACGAGAAGGACAATTGGCTAACCTCATCCAAAAACTTTTTCAAGTTCAAGAATGAAGCCTAACAAGCCGTGAGTTCCTTCTTGAAGAATACTTTGTCAAATTATTTTAAAATGGAGTCGCCAAATGACCAAGTTTATTTCAAACAAACAAGAAGCATCAAACAAAGCAAAAACAAGAAGGAAAACAAAAAGTTGTAGGATTATTATGTACAAGAAGAGATGGATATCAGATATTGCTTTTTCTCCAAGACTTTCAAGTAGGCAACGAGGAGAAAGAGGATTGCTCCCGGTAGTATACTTCAAAGAATTTTCAAATGGAGTCACCACTTGAAGACTAAGCAAACACAAATAACACCACCCAATTTAAAAACAAAAAAATTAGGGAGAAATTTATTACTTAGTTTTAAAAGAATAAGTTAAGTCAAGTAGTTTTGATCAAGGATAAAAGACTTATCCTCGGCAGCCACGCCAAAGATGTTGTCGTCCTTATTCACACTTGCAAACGTGGACTAAGTCTCAATCCACTTTGTGTGTCCTCGGAGGCACAATGCCTAAGTTCAAGCCCACTGTCACCTCGACTTGAACTCCTTCCGTCTAGTGAAGCCAAGGGGGGTAGACCCTAGTCACTATGTGAGTTATTAGGTGAAATCTAAGAGTTAATTTTAATTTGTTAAAGGCAAAGGGAAACTAGCCTATATGAGAGGCAAGCAATGCAATGCAAACCTTCAATGCAAAAGCAAACCCTTCCCTAACACAACTAAGACTAGTGCCTAAGGTTGGGCAATGGGGTCAACTAAGTTACAAGAAAGAACTAAGTACAATTGAAAGAATAGCTTTACAAGTTAGAAAAGATACAAAGGATTACAACAATTATCAACAAAGTAAAGAATAGTTAGATGATTAAACAATACACAAAACTACAACTACTTACAAATGAAATGAATTAAACACTAGTTAGATTTCAGAAGATAGTGAAGCAACGATGAACTAACTCTTAAAGGTTTTTGCAGATAAGGAAAAGGAAATAGCTCAAGATGCATTCACCACCAACATTACTTGCAAACCAAACTTGAAGTGCCCTAATGAAAGGTGCACAACCTCAAGGGGGCAACTAGAAACACAAATGCGCAACTTAAGAGGAACCAAGAGATGAAAGTAAAGCCACCAATGGGCACAAGTGCACAACTCAAGAGATGAAAGATAAAGCTTGAAAGAGAAACCTCCACGAGCACTAGTGCGCAACTTAAGATAAATTACTCAATCACAACAATGCTCAATTAGAATACTTGAAAGATAATGCTTGAAGTAAAGGTTGCATAAAATAAAAGAGCATAAACCACTTAGATAAGATTAAGGTGTTAAGGCTTAGGTTATTGTGAATAGATTTTAGATTGAAACTAGTTAAGTTGCACTCCTAGACTAGGCGACTACACCAATACTCCTATCACTTTGGCCAAAAGGACTGCTAGGTGCTCAAGAAGCAAGGAAAACAAGGCCTTACCCTAGCTCCACAAGTTAATTCGGAAAACTTGGGTGCTCAACAAGGGGGACACCTAGTGCCGTGAGATCATCCTTGATCTAGCACCCCAAGTCACCTCCACAAGCCTCATTTTTGGTGGCTAAAGTTGTATCAGTAATGGGTGATCTAATTAGGCTAAGTAAATTGATTCCCCTAGAGCCTAAATAGATTGATTAAGCAATTAAAAGTTACTTGTGTAAAAGCTTGAGCATATGAAATAAAAAGTGCTTAAATAAAATGTACAAAAAAAAGAAAATGTCTCCAAGGGCTTAAGCAAGATAAAGAGATGCTTCTAACTAGTTAGATATCCACATGAACTTGAAAGAAAAAGAACTAGAAGCATGAAACATAAACCATGGAACTATCTAACAAGCTAAACTATCCTTACGATATAGCATGGGTGGCAAAGCCAAGCCTCTTTGCTAGGTGTAGGAAAAAGAATGCAAGAAAAGAAATAACTTAACCTGAAAAAGAAACAAGTAAACCTAGCCACACAACCTTGTCTCAAGGACAAGTGGGGCAAACAAATAAAACTTAAAACAGAAAATAGAATCTAAGTCCTAGCCTTACGATATAGCATGGGTGGCAAAGCCAAGCCTCTTTGCTAGGTGTAGACAAAAGAAATAAAAATGTTGGAATTTAAATAAACTTGAGAAATGCAAGCCCTGGAGACTCTCTTGGGGCTTACTTACAATGTGAGAAAGTAGAGGAAGAAGAGGGTATTCAATACCCTAGCTTAGGAGGTTACTCTTGGATGTTTTATGGCCCCAAATGGGTTGTAGCACCTCCTTATTGGTTCAAACCTACAACAAATCAGCAAGCAAAACTTGTTGGAAAAGCTGCAAAAAAGATCAAAATCTTGGAAAAAAATCTGTTAGAACAAACCAGAGATTTTCTCTGTAAAAATCAACAAGTACAATATGTTCAAATGCTCTATTCAAGTATGTTAGGATGCCAAAAGAAGTATACAAAAGAACAGAAACATTTAGAGGTTTTAAGTAGGTAAAATGAATAATTTCCAAATCTGAAATCTTCACATAAAACACTTAGGTAACCTACAAATCTTGTGAGAAAAGCTACAAAATAGAGGGGATGTGAGTAGATCTAGATGGTAAAACAAAATACTTTGCAATACCCAAATAAACACTTCACTAGATTTATGATAATACTAACACAAATCTATCCAAGCAAAATATTTTGCTTGGAGTTCCTACTCTATAACTATAACTAAAGCATGCACAAGAAAGAAATATATAACAAGATCGCCTCAATAGTTACAATATGGCACCAAGAAGACTCTCAACACCATGAATCCTCCAAAGATTTCTTTATTCAATAGAAGCAAGCTCGAACAAATACTTGCCACAAGCTTGAGAAGAAAAAATGAGAACAGGAAGAGAGAGGGAGAGAGGAGTGGGAGAGATTTTGGCATAGTAACAATAGCCGAGTGTAGATATCAAATGAGGGAGGGGAGGCCTTCTTTTATATTTGGGAGCCAAGAGTGACCCCTCTTGGATGCTTTCCAAGTGTCATTCAATCAAGAGTCATTGAGCATCTCAAGGAGGGCGCACTTTTAGGGCTTTGGTAGTATTAGGGTTTTGGTGGATGAGTGAAGGGGTAAGAAAAACACCTTTTGACATAGTCCAGCAACAAATTAGACCATGGGGAGTGTACTTAGGGAGAAAGGGGGTTTCTTCTTTTAGTTTTCACTTTACTTGACTTTCTCACCAAGGGGGGCGCAACTTCCTTAGGTAGATGAGTTGTATGAAGTGGTGGCTAGGTGAGGGGGGTGTTTAAGTTAGGAAGTGTCTGTCTAACTTAGGAAAGGGGTTTAGCATCATCTCCCACTCTTTCTCTAACCTTTTCACTTCATTTTTACAAAAAACTGACATTTTGACTTCGTCAATTAAGCAATTAAATTGCTAACTCTAGACT
>SNQJ01S0001396.1:0-38228 GCA_010110895.2 Picea sitchensis
GCTCACATTCCTGAAGAGGAAAGGAAATCATTACAACCTAACAGTGAGAAGTGAAATTTTGTTTGATACTTTGAAGGTGTCAAATATTATAGACTTCTTCAACCTCATTCCAATGAATTATTATTACGAGAGATGTTATTTTTTATGAAAATATCTTGTCCTATGAGCCTAATTTGGTGTTTGTTCCATCTTCGGTATGGGAGCCATCTTCCACGTTTGTCCCCTCTTTTCTTCCCAACTTTTTTGTTAGTGATATTATTCTTGTTTTTTCTTCAAATTATAACAATGATGATAAAAAAATCCACCTATGCATGCTTACCTTCCTCTGGTTAGTTCCATTGAACATGAACCTACACTAGCACCATCGCTTCCCAAATGGGTCCATTCAACATGAGAAGTATATGGTGATCTTGACAGTGATCCTACGTATCAATGTCATACACATTCACAATTCCAGTGAGCCTCCTCTCTTTTGGCTCAAATTTCAAAGACTCATGGTCCATGAACATTTGTAGAATCTTTGGCTATCTAGATTGGGGCACGACAATGAATGAATAATATCATTCCTTGATGGTGAATGATACCTAGGATCTTGTACCTCTTCCAAAGGGAAGAAAAATTATCAAATGTAAATGGATGTATAGAACTAAGTATGCATCAAATGGAAGGTTGAAAGACATAAGGCCCGATTAGTTTCTAAAGGATTCTCTCAAGTTGAAGGAATTGACTATAATGAAACCTTTTCCCCCATAGACAAAATGAATTCCATCTGCCTTTTTCTATCCATTGCCACCTCACATAAATGGCAGGTCCATCAAATGGATTTTAAATTTGTCTTCTTGCATGGGGATTTGCAAGAATAAATTTACATGGAACAACCTCCTGGATATGTTTAGAATGAATCCAGCGTTGTTTGTCACCTTAAGAAAAATATTTATGGTCGTAAGCAAGCACCTCATGCTTGGTATGCTAAAATGAATATCTTTCTTCTTGACACCTGTTTTTCTAGATTTCATTCTGACCCTAATGTCTACACCAAGAAAGCAGGAAACCATCTCATAATATGTGTTATTTATGTTCATGACTTTATCCTCACTGGAAGTGGCCCTAAACTTTTAAACCATGTGAAATCCATCCTTAAGAAAAAATTTGAAATGAAAAACTTAGGTTCTTTGCATTATTTCCTTAGCCTCCAAGTGTTGAAAACCAAGGAAGGAATTTCCCTTTCCCAATCTAAGTATGCATGTGACCTTATTTTCCACTTTCACATGGAATATTGTAAGACAACCCCATCTCCCTTTCAGTCTAGAGTCAAAATTGTTGTCATGTGTACTACACCAGAAGTATATGCCACTTTATACCATTAGTTAGTCGATAGCCTCTTATAACTAACTCATACCCATCATGATATCTCCTTTGATGTTGATATTGCTTACCAATATATGAAAACACCCCCTGAGAGCCATGGAAAGCAGCAAAAGAGGATACTTTGGTATATCCAAGATATATTTCAGTTTGGGATACATTATAGTTCAGGGGGGACTCCTTTGTTGGTTGGTTTCATTGATTTTGATTGGGCTAGTGACCCTGATAATTGGAATGATACTACAAGTTATGTTTTTTTATATTGGTTTCAGACCTATCACTTAGAATTTTAAGAAGTAACAAGATCTTTCTCTTTCTTCAAAAAAAAATGGAGTATCAAGCAATGGTTAATGCAAGTCAAGAAGCCTTGTGGCTTCGACATATCCGTTCAAATTTTGGATTCCAATAGCAGTTTCCAACCTCCCTATGGTGTGACAATTGGAGTGCTATCAAGCTCTCCAAATATGCATTTCAACATCAACACAAGAAACACCTTGAGCTATACATGCACTACATCAAAAATCTCATTCAAGACAACATTATTTAAGTGTTTTTTCTCTACAGGTGATCAAGTTGCAAACATTTTCACAAATCCTCTTATAGAAGTGATTTTTTCCAAACTTCAATCTATGTTAGGAGTTCATGAAGTTGTCATTACGAAAGGATAGGGTCTAATTCATCCTTCTTTCTCCTATTTTGTCACCTTTTTAAATCCTTCAATCCTATCCCAAGTTGTTCTTAAGGGGGGATGTTAGGATATTTAGACACTTAGGAGCTATTAGGTAAAAGTGTGTTTCCTTAGTGTGTTCTAGACAAAGTGATCCAATAGTTTATATTATCCTCGATACTAGCGGCTATAATGATCCATGTCTAAAACCTTGATTGGTCCATGATATCTATTTAAAGAGCATGGAAGATCATTTGTTGAAAATCGATTGTGAGAAACTCTTAAATACAATATTTTTCTTTTGCATTAATATATTGCCTCAAGTGGCCACATTGGTTGGGGTCGTGGACTATTTCCCTCTGTGAGGGTTTTAACCATGTAAAACACTAGTGTATTAAACTTTTATATGTTTGTGTAAGCAATTTATTAAGGTGTTCATCCTATGTGGAAATACCTTGTTTTTTCGAACAAAATTGCATGACCTTGTGCTTATTATAAATTTGGTTTTGATTGTGTTTCTATTAGAAGGAAACTAGTCAGCCACTAGGTTTCCTTCTTGCACAACCAACTTCATTATAAGAATAGTTTGGTTATGTGTGTGCTTATGTTACAACGAAACCTATCAGTCGTTGAGTTTCCTTCTAGAAAAAGCACAAGAAGATCCCTTTAATTTCTTCATAGATGCTAAGTTAACATGGATATATGCATAATACCAAACAGTTATTTTAAGATAATACCCAACAAAACTTCCTAGAGGACCTACCAACCTAAATCCATGACAACCTTGGGACCATAAATCAAAGGAAATAAGGAACCACTAACCACCCATGCCTATAAGTTTCCTTGTTTGTTCCACTCCAAAATGTGCTATGAGAAACTGCAATAGACAAAGATAGAAATTATTGTGCTTGTTAGATATAATTGTGGTAGAAATCTATATGAGATCTAAATATATACTAATCATAAGATAGAATTATCATCTTAAGAATAATGAAGAATTGTCAACTTTGAAATATCCTTGTGATTCTTATGAAGTTGTTTGTGCTTGTTCTTGTAATGTAAGGAAACCTAATTGTTGCTACATTTATTTTAGCACAAGCACAAGAAAATCATTTTAAATTATTAATAAATCCTAAGTTAATAGTTCTAAAAAAATCCAATTTTGTTGGTTTTAAATAGAATAACCCTACAACCAAGAATTAAAGGACCTTATGTGTATTATAAATTTGGTTTTGCTTGTAATTGTGCTAGAGGGAAACCTAGAGGCCACCAGAATTTAGTGTAGCACAATAAAAAAATACAATCAAATTCATAATAAGTATAAATTGTTTGTGCTTGAGCTTTTGAAAGAAGGAAACCTAGCCACAACTAGGTTTCCTTCTAACAAAGGCATAGGAAAACACCCTTAAATGCTTAATAGATGCATATTCGAGATGGATCTATACATAATGTGACATGGTTCTTTTAATAAAATACCAAACAAAACTTTGTATAGAACCTACCATCCAAAAACCTTGACAATCCTATGTTTGAAAACCAAGGAATTGCAAAAGTGATTAAACTGTGAATTACAAGCGAGAGATGTAGTGTTGAAAGACATTGTTACAATGTTGAAGCACAAGTGAGCAAAGGTCAACATAAAGAATGAATAATCAACTTATATAATAAATCAATCCATAGCATCATATATATATACTTAAGAGAATAACAAACTCTATTGAAATGAGGAAGACTTAGTTAACTTTGATCACATTAGACATGCTTGAGGTCCAAGTTTTATGCCTCAACCTGTGCACTAGTCAAACTTGGTCAGGACCACTTTTAGTTGGTTGAACCAACCATTGTATTGCTCATTTGACCTCCCACTCAACATACATTCGTATCTTAAATGAAACCCACTAAATTTATAAATATTAGAGTTAGGAAGATCATATTTTTCTAAAACCCCTCTTCTAAATAATTCTAAGAATATTTGTGGGGTGGAATTGTCTCTAGACACACAAACGCCCTAGTAATTACAGCTTCCTAAATCCCATGCATAGCCCAAAGTTTCAAATACGTAGCTTATGTCAATGGCTTTGTAAATATATCAAAAATTTGATCATATATTCTACAAGAAACAATTGACACAATTTTCTCTTATACCAACTATGTAAGAAGCTCACATCTTACTATGGACAACAAGCTTATCAAGAAATTGTATTTTATTTTGATTGTCACAATACACTATAATCAAATCCTCAAAAGGAAAAACAATTTCACCCATAAGGTTGTGAATCCACTTGACCTCTACGCCAATGTTAACAATGCCTATATATTCATCCTTCATGGTTAATGAGGTAATAGCCTTACACTATGGGTCCAAATACATGATCAAACATATAGCCAAAATTCTACTTCCTATCATCTTCATCCCCTACCCAATCACAATGAGTATAACTGATGAATTGATTCATAATTTGGTTGTACATTAGAGAAAATTTGATACCAAAATGGGCATCCCAAGGAAATTATAATGATAAGTCATGTATGGCAAATCACACTACCATGTAATCTAAATTAGTCTAAAATTATGAGAGAAAACATAAAATAAAAAGTTTAAATTTTTGTATCTCATACAATAAATAATGTATTATTAATATATAATAATAATAACGGAAGTCTAATAAATAATATATAAAATGGAAGTACAATATAATATATCGTTAATATATAATGATGATAATAATATATAATATAACAATATTGTATAGTAATAATACATTCTATAATAATATATAGTATATAATATGTAAAGATAGTATATAATATGTCCATTGGATGTAGCTTGGGTGGTTGGGAGGAATGATTGTTACTGTTGGTCCTAATGTCTGCACCTAACTGTTAAAGGGCAAAGCTAGGCCACCTCAAGTTTTGGGATGATAATTTGATTTTTTGGGTCAACTAAAGGGTTGGTTTTACCAAGACAAGAGCATGGTTGGGTTGGAAAAATGATATGGATGAGGGTCCTCCTTGGTTGGTGGAACACTAATGACAAACAAGTGAAATAATAGAAAACAAAGGGAAACAACAAATTACTCAATGAATAATCAGTTGCAAGAAGTTTAATACTTAAAATATCATTTCAAGACATTAAACATGTATCAAAAACACAATTGCTCCCACGGGTTATAATAAAAACAAATCTTCACCAAGCATCGGTTGTTTTCACAGGTTGCATATCAATAAAGACAAGTTATACAATAGCCAAAGGAAATGAAATGTACTTTGCACAAATCAAAAATTGCATTCAAGATAAGATAAAAACACATGAAGATTTGAAAGAAACATTGTCATCAAGATTATATTCACCAAGTAGAGAGATTTAATCCATGCATAGAATGGGTCCAACCAGTCTGATGTATTTCTATCCTTTCCCAAAAATCTAACCCTCAAAACATATAGAAACTTCATATTTATCAGAGTTGTTGAGGCTCTCACCCATCTGGAACTGAGACTTAACTCTACATTAACAATTGTAGAACGACTAATTAACTTGACTAAAACACTGTTGGAGTACAACAATGTATATTTCACACTTGACTTAATCAAAAAGAGTGGTTCTTATCACACATAGAACACCACTTATTATGCTTTAAACTAAATAGAATCTTGAACTGAATAATAGAAAAATGACACTAGCGATGAAATTGGACTGACACATGCGCTGGATTAAACCGGAAATGGAAGAGAATGACCAGGAATGACATAACTGAGTTCTGCATTAAGCCTTGGCATGCATGCGCGTTGTTTGAGGCTACTAAAGATTATTGGATGTATTTGGAAGCTTCTTAACATTATATGTTTGAGGAAGAGGTAGGTCTCCTGGTGCTTTTCCTAGAGCCTTTGACATTCTTGTTTTCTCTGTGATGGACTGGTCACGGTCTGCTACCGTTCTGCTTCTCCTCGTGAATTTCCTTTGACGATTTGGCTTAATGCCCAGTTGGTTTCCACGCACTGCTCTCGGATTAGATGTGATAAAAGCACGTGATTGTGGAAGTTGTCAAAGGTGGTTTGGATCCACACCGCTCTGACCCCCGCAATCCACCACAAGCTGCCATGTTCCTCTCCAACAATACCATGGTTTCGATTGCGGGACCGCTCAAGGATGTTAACATTCGAGCATTTTTCATCCCCACAATTAAGTGTGGTCATCGATCATGTTTGTGATCTGTGATTTGGGTGAACTTGCTACTTTAGCGCCCCTACTAAAGTTCTATTCGTCTGCCATATTAGAAAACCCCTATATGATTTAGAGATGGTGCCAATTTCTTAGAGCTCGGGAGATTTTGAGGGCGAAGTATGAATATCTCCTGAAGTGCCTTTTTCCCAAAATAACGTGGTAGTCTATCATCACTTCAACACTTAGGAGTTTGGGATATTTTGAATGCAAAGTTTGTATAACTCCTGGAGTATTACGGGCTGGGAGTGATGTGGCGGCATGAAATGAATTCCATGTGTCCTGATGTATGAGTGCCATGTGTCTCTGGCACTTCGTGCTTTGGGATTTTATGAATGTTGTTCTTGGAAATCCCCTGAAGGACGATCTCCTAAATCTGACGTGGCGGCCTGATGTTCGATCGCTAACATGTCATGGAAAGAAGGGTGACACGTGTCACTCGAAATAACACAGATGAAAGACCCAAATATGCCTCAAATGAGTGCCACGTGTCTCGACAGATGAGCACCATGTGTCAATTCTAGATGAATGCCACGTGTCTTCGGCTCTTCATGGTTTGGGAGCTTTTGAGTGCAAAGTATGAACATCTACAGGATGGTCAAACTCCTAAAGTGACGTGGTAACCTAGAAAAACCATGGATGATGCAATCAAAGGGCCTGAGATAAGTGCCACGTGTCAGTGCTAGATGATTTCCATGTGTATTCGGATCTTCGAGGATCAGGAGCTCCTGGGTGCAAAGTATGAGCATCTATAGGATGGTCGAACTCCCAGAGTGACGTGGTGACCTGGAAAAGGAACAAATGACACAATCAAAGGGCATGAGATGAGTGACACGTGTCCCTGATAGATGAGCACCACGCATCTGAACTGATGAGTGACAAGTGCTGAGTTGAAAAATATTCATGGAGAGGTAGGGCCCAAAGCGACGTGGCAACCTGACGTCACTTCGGGACTTCATCTTTTCGGGACTTCGGGATGTAAAGCATGGAAATAAACCGAAGTAGTATGGACCCGGTTGACATGGCACTCTCTCGTCACTTTGGGACTTCGAGCTTCAGGATCTCGGGATGCAAAGAATGGGAATCTCCCATAGAAACTTTCTCTCGGTTGGCATGGCAGTCTCTCGTCACTTTGGGACTTCAACTCTTCGGGACTTTTGTCTGGTCGTTAATCCTTGTGCGACTTTGAAATTTTGAATGTGTGAGATTCGTTGATCTGAATTGTTCATGGGATATCCACCGTTGAAAATTGAACTTGTCTATTTTCTTATATTTCAAGCCCGAAATGGAGTGCTTTGAATGTTGCATTTTTTCTCATGGTTGCTTACTGTGCATACAAAGGAATTGGCGGACCTGGATGTCTCCTGCGCACAGGGAAGGCTTGGTGGGCCTGTTTAATGATCAATTAGTGGAAAACATGATGACAAGTATTTCAAACTCAAACCAGACATGCAATTATCTTTCAAGGAAAACATAAATAATTTGGCGCATAGAATCGGTCAAGCAATCCAATAATGAAAACCAGGTCATTGAACAGATGGGAAATGGATTTTATCAACCAGAAGAGGAAAAATTCGACGAAGCCATAGGAAAATGAGAGAGTAGAGGCAGGGGTGAAGACCTAGGTTACAACATTGGCTCCAACCAGGGATAACACTTCCCTGCAAGGTGCTAAGAACAACATATCAGTGCCTTTGAATTTAACAACTCACCCCCCACCTCCCTTTGCTTACCTCTGTTCTATTTGCCAGCCATGCATCTCTGAAAATTAACGTTGAAGCTAACCCCAGTTCCTTTGTTGGGCTATGGCATCTTTATTGAAACTTGAAACTGCAGCTAAACCCCAATGCCTTTGTTGGGCTATGGAGTCTTTATTCGCACAAAACTAACTAATCAAATGAAAAAACAAAAGGAAAGCATGTATGGTACAAGAGGGACCTCCCCTCATCCTTAAACAAAATAGTGTTTCAGGAAGCACCCATTTATTGGGCCTCCGAAGATCTTTGTATCGTCTAGATTGTGCAAGATAAATTTGTTATTATCCAGAGCCTCAACCACCTTAAAAGGGCCAAACTAGAGGTTATAAAACTTATCGTGCTTCAACTTGTCATCCCTTCTCGCATCCCACCTCAAGACCGGGTCACCTTATTGAAAGATCTTCTTCTTGGTTTTCTTGTCAAAGGATGATTTGATCTTTCTCTGGTATGCTTCGGTCCTTTGATCCAGTGCTTATCTCTTTTGTTGAACCTCTATAATATGGAAGATTTTCTTTTAGATGTCATTTGGCTCCTCAATATCTTCCTATAAGAATTTTAAGACTGGTATACCAAGTTGGGTGGGAAAAAAAGCGTCCACACCATAGACAAGATGAACTAGCGATATTTCCAGAGACTTCTTGGTGCTGATTTTGTCAGCCCACAAAGCATATTTGAGTTTAGAGTCCCAATGTTTCTTGTTTTCAGTCAATGACTTATTGATAATCTTGATGAGAGTTTTGTTTGATGACTCTACTAGACCATTCCCCTAAGGGTAATAGGGCGTGGAATGTGTCAAGGAAATGTTATGACTACCAAAGAAGTCAATCATGGATTTGGACTTGAATGCTTGGGATTTTTCTGTTATAATCTTATTGGGGCAACCGAATCTAGCAAAAATATTGGTTTCCAGGAAATTCATGATCACCTTGTCAATGGAATTCCTGGTGAGCACAACCTCGATCCACTTGGTGAAATAGTCAGTGGCAGTGAGAATCCACTTGTGTTTCCCACTGGAGGGTGGATTTATCTTGCCTATGAAGTCTAACCCCCATTGTTGAAATGGACCACTAGCAGTGATAGGTTTTATGGGTAGTGATAGTAACTTATGTTTTCCTGCAAATTTATCGCATTCATTGCAAGACCTAACAGTAGTAAATATATCAGAGAAAAGGGTGGGCTAGTAGTACCCTGCCCTTAGGATATTGAGAGTTGTATCCTTCCAATGTTGGTGTCCTCCACATACTCCTCTATGCATTTCTATTGTGACTTGTTTGGATTCATTTTCATCAAGTCATTTTAACATGATTCTAGCAAGATCCCTCCAATACAAGTTCTGGTTTGAGATGCAAAATTTGATAGCCTTCAATTTGAGGGACTTGGCCTTTGTCTTCTTCACATCTGGTGGACATTCAAGATGTTGCAGAAAATAAATGATGTTTCTATACCAAGGTGAAGAGGATTAATTTTCAAATACCTGCATGATGTCTTGTCCATGTCATATGATGGGTGCATCTGATTGGGTGAAGATTTGATGTGATTCTAGCACCTTACAGTTTGATTATGATAAAAACTTGGCAAGTCCTTGTCCCTTGATCAGCTTGGTTGGTTTTATGTGCAGATCATACTCCAATAGTTTGAAAATACACTTCCCTCTTTTCCCCTCATTGTCTGGTTAAACCAGAATCTCTTTGACACTGCTGCTAGGAACAAAGGTTGTTGTGCTAGACTGTAACAAATATACACTACAGGCCTTGAGTTCTTTGACCAGCGCATAAGCCTGATTTTCTAATATATCATAATTCAATTCAACATCTCAAAGGGATTTGGTAAAAATGGCTATGGGTTATTCATGCCCTTCTCCATTTTTATGCAGTAGTACAGCATCAACGGTCCCCTCTAAAGCAAAGGAAAAAATAAAGAAATCCTTGGTATAGTCAGTGTTGGATAATACATGGGCTTCAATTAAAGCCTGTTTGATCCTTTGGAATGATTATTTTTCCTCTAGCGATCATTTTGTCACATCATCTTTCTTCAACATGTTAGTGACAGGCTTCATGATTTAGGCTAAATTTGGCACAAAGCGCCTTAGGAATTTTATCTTGCCAATGAAAGACTGCATAGCCTTTTTATTTCTGTGGATTTCGATCTCTTGAATGGCATCGACTCACTTCAGATCAATTTTTATACCTCCTGCTGATATGATGTGGCCCAAGAGCTTCCCTTCTGGCATGGAAAAGTGATACTTCCTAGGATTCAGAGATATTCTGTATCTCCTGCATTTCTGGAAAACTTTCTCCAGATGTTGCAAATGTTCATCATCAGACTTGGAGAAAATGGTGATGTCATCCAAATATATAACCATAAATTTGTCTTTTCTCCCAAGAAATTTGTGTCCATGGCCCTCTGAAAAGTGGCCCCTGCGTTCATCAGCCCAAAAGGAATCTTGGCGTACATGAATGTTCCCCATGGGGTGGTGAATGATTTTTTTTCTTTGTCCTCTTCACACACCGCTATCTGGTTATAGCCATAGTATCCATATAAAAAAGAAATCATGTGGGCACCTACCACCCTCTGTAAAATATGATCCATCTTGGGGAGGGGGTAATTTTCTTTTAGAGAACACTTGTTGAGATTTCGGAAATCAACACACAAGTGTATCTCCCTGTTTTTCTTTCTCACGGGTACCAAGTTGGACACCCAGTTTGAGTACCTCAATGGTACAATAATATTTGCATCCATCATTTGTTTCATCTCTTTCTTGATTATAGACATCAACATGGGATTAAATTTTTGAATCTTCTGTCTAAATGGCTTGGAGCCAGCCTTCAGAGGTATCTTGTGTTGGATGATGTCAGTGTCAAATGTCTTTAAATCCTCATATGACCATGCAAAAGTATCAGCAAACCTTTTGATGAGACTGACATACGTGTCCCTTTGTTCTGCAGCTAATGCTTTGGACATCTTGATGGTCTTGGGATTCTCAGTGGCTCCAATATTGCAATATGTTATCTCTTCTTCTTGACCCTTCATGGAATCTTCTATGGAAACATCATTACTATCAAACAACCTCTCCAGTGGCACTAGTCCTCTCGAAATGTGATTGGTTTTCAGCTCCACAATATCATGGCCAACTGTTGTATTTAGCAGATGAGATGTTTGTTGATTTTTTGATTCATTATTTTCACCTTCTTGGATTTCTTGGTCGATTGAGATATTAGAGAATTCATCAATGCTCTGTAGAAACATCTGCAACTCTAGATCATCACTAAATACTTGTCAGTGTTTTATGTTTTCTGGTATGTCTGTCCTATGCTTGATTTCCACCTGATATCTAATATTTGGACCAATGGGAGGTCTAAAAGTGCTAGAGGCCAAGGCCAGAGAATTTGCCTTCTGATTCTCCTCTCTGGGGATGAAGGATATATTAAATGCTAGAAATAAATTGTCGATGAAGTCCCATACCTCATTTTTGTATTTCTTGAGCCTCTATTGTTTATCTTGATATATGTTCTTAACTTGATTGATGATTAACTCGGAATCACCAGAAAATTCTAAACAATCAATGGCCATGTCTTTGGCAACCCTCAATCCCAGCACCAGAGCTTCATATTCAGCTATATTGTTAGTAGTTTCAAACTCCAGATTATAAGAGAGTGTTATTACCTCTTGTGAAGGGGAAATGAGGAGTATACCAACCTCAGATCCTTCCTTTGATGAAGTGCCATCAAAATACATCTTCCATACTTTGTTTTTTTTATCTGTCAATGGTTGATCTTTGCATTGGCTAACTGATATTTCAGGTTCATCATCATTTAAATGAAAAATAGATGAGCCGATCTCATTCTCAACAACATATATTGGGTGATTTCTTGGGTTATGATGATCACTGACAATGTAGGATACTATTACCTCTCGGTATAGCCTCCTATGTTCCCCATCAAACATAGGTATGGTGGTGTAAGTGAGGTCCATTTGTAATGATCCTCCAACCTTCTTAGCCCAAGTTATGGATAAGAGCATACCAAATTCCGAGGGAATGTCAGCCACAGCAATGTCCATAACTACACTCTTCATTGGTAATTGTGCCAAAGAAACCACCATGTCCTTTATCATTCCCAGACATTTTACTTTCTTAGAATCAAAGGAGTACAGGTCCTGGTAGGGTTTAGTGATCTCTAGACCTAGTTCTTCCATAACAACTTTGGAAATAACATTGTGCGAGGCTCTTGAGTCCATATGACAGTTATGCAGGATCTTATCATGGACATTTAAAGATATATAGAATGGTGGAGAAGCATCAGATCCATCCTCAGTGTGTCGACCCACAGTAATGGTTGGGTTCTCATCCTGCAGACAAATTACATCAGAAGATACAATATAAGGAGTTGGTTGCAGAACTTTCATGATGGATTTTTTGAAAGGTTCATTCTTCATCAGTTTTGTCAAAGGCACAGAAATTTTGATCTTTCTCAACTCATTCTCTAGGTTGAAAGAGGTTGGTGGCCTATCAGCTTCCTTTATCTTGGGGACTGCAGGTTTAGGTGGGAGAATTTGTTGAGATTTAGATGACATATATTTCCTTGGAGTTGGCTTGGGAAGGACTTCAACCTTTTTGTTTTGATCAGAGGTAGTGGCTTTGGGATCCTCCCCTCTTGTCCTTAAATCATATTTTTTCTAGGATTGGCCTTGAATAACTCCCTCTTCCTCTATTTGATTATCAAACTGATTTGACAGTTGTGCTACCTCATTATCTTGTTGCATTAAGTGACTAGTATAATATTTTTTTTCATTGAAAATTACAGCAATATCATCTACAACATCGATGTCTACATCTATCTCATCAATATGATTTTCTTGGAAAGGAGGCGCTACCCTTTGATAATCAACATTCCTCCTTTCTCTCTGCATTACCTAAGGGGCATCATTAGGCCTTCTAAACTGGTTTGGATTTCTATTTCCAACCCCTTGAAAAGCTATGTTTGGTTGTTTAGATTCCCACTTCATCTTAGCTATTTCAGATGTCAGATCCTTCAATTTTGTGGTCATTTCATCAAGTTTGGGATCAGATGTGGTCAATCTAGAGAAGGGGAATCTTCCATCTGTTTCTTCTTATCTTTATCAGATCTAGTCTTTAACCTATCTGATGCCAAGATATTGGATTTGACCTCAATGGTTGCTTCCTGCATAGACAATAGTGTGGTGGATCTTCTTTTCCTTAGCATAAGGGAGAAATCTGCATCAAATGCATTGGCATAAGTGATCTTGGCAGAGGATTCAGTTGGTTTGATCTTATCTGGGATTCTACCATACATCTTATTAAATCTCTTGGTGAAGTCTAAAATATATTCACCATTCTTTCTCTTCAGAGCCCCAAACTCAGTGATGTAGGAGAGATATTCTCTCCTATATCCCCATTTCTTTATGAAAGATTCATCTAATACCTCAATATTTGCGATGGAGGTTGGAGGAAGACCCCGGAACCATTTCCTTACTTCCCCATCCATACTCTGCACAAACAACCTCATCCACACATCTGCATAGCCATTGTTAAAGTTGTTTGCAAATATGTAAAAGGATACCAGATGTTCCTCAGCAGTGACATCACCCTCCCCATTATATATTGGTAAATATTTCATGCAATATGTGGCTGGGAGTGCATGTAAGCCTACAGGAAGAACTAGGGGTGCATATCTGGAATCCATTATGGCATTCATCATGTTAGCATCCATGGCTTGAGAAATAGGAATATGAATATTTATGGGAGCTACAGCGGTGGATGTTGGACTGGATTATGAAGTAGAGTTAGGAGTAGAATATTTATGAGGTTCCTTTGAGTTGTGATTCTTAGGGCTAGAAAATTCAAGTTGCTTATGATGATGAAGATAAGTAGACTCTTTGGGCACAACTTTACCCTTGAGGAGGGAGGTATATCTCTGAGCTACGATGGATTTTCTTAATTTCCTTTCTGGTTCAAAGACTATTGTTTCCTTCTCAGAGTTAGTATGAGCCTTGGTGGCTTTGATGTGTTCATAATTGGACTTGTTGAGTCCTTTTCTGGGCGCCAGTATTTATTTCATAAATTCTACTCAGTGAATTCGCCAGGTAAAAGATGGTAGTATGTATGTGTCTGATCTTTGTTCACCATCAAAGGTTAGAGCTATTCAATGTCATTCTCCCAGGGAAATATATTTTGTTACTATGTTCCCCGGAAACGGCGCCAGAAGACGTTGGTCCTAAAGTCTACACCTGACGGCTAAAGCGCAAATCTAGGCCACCTCAAGTTTTGGGATGATTATTATTTTGATAATTTGATTTTTTGGGTAAGTTAGAGGGTTGGTTTTTCCAACACAGGAGCATGGTTGGGTTGGAAAAATGATATGGATGAGGGCCCTCCTTGGCTGGTGTCACACTAATGACAGACAAGTGAAATAATAGAAAACAAAGGGAAACAATAAATTACTCAATGAATAATCCACTGCAACAAGTTCAATACTTAAAATATCATTTCAAGACATTAAAAATGTATCAAAAACACAATTTCTCCCAAGGTTTGCAATAAAAACAAATCTTCACCAAGCATTAGTTGTTTTCATAGGTTGCATATCAATAAAGACAAGTTATACAATAGCCGAAGGAAATGAAATGTACTTTGCACAAATCAAAAACTGCATTCAAGATAAGATAAAAACACATGAAGATTTGAACGAAACACTATCATCAAGAGTATATTCACCAAGTAGAGATATTTAATCGATGCATAGAACAGTTCCAACCAGTCTGATGTATTGTTATCCTTTCCCAAAATTTGAACCCTCAAAACATACAGAAACTGCATATTTATCAGAGTTGCAGAGGCTCTCGTCCATCTGGGACTGAGACTTAACTCTACATTAACAATTGTAGAACGACTAATTAACTTGAATAAAACACTATTGGAGTACATCAATGTATATTTCACACTTGACTTAATCAAAAACAGTGGTTCTTATCACACATAGAAGACCACTTATTATGCTTTAAACTAAACAGAGTCCTAAACTAAATAATAGAAATTGACACTAGCGATGAAACTGGACTGATGCATGCGCTAGAATAAACTGAATATGGCAAAGAATGACTAGGAATGACATATATGAGTTATGCATTGAGCCCTGGAATGCCTATGTGTTGTTTGAGGCTACTGGAGATGACTGGATGTATTTGGTAGCTTCTTCACATTATCTGTTTGAGGAAGAGATAAGTCTCTTGGTGATTTTCCTAGAGCCTTCGACATTCTTGTTTTCTCTGTGACGGATTGGTCGTGGTCTTCTACCATTCTTATTCTCCTCATGACTTTCCTTTGACGATTTGACTTAATGCCCAGTTGGTTTCCACGCGCTACTCTCGAATTAGACGTGATAAAAGCATGTGATTGCGGAAGTTTTCAAAGGCAGTTTAGGTCCACACTGCTCTGACCCCCTCAATCCACCACAAGCTTCCACGTACCTCTCTAGAAATACCATGGTTTCGATTGCGGGACCACTCAAGGATGTTAACGTTCGATCATTTTCCATCCCCGCAATGAAGTGTGGTCATCGATCGTGTTTGTGATCTGCGATCTGGGTGACCCTGCTACTTTAGCACCCCTGCTAAAGTTTTATCCATATGCCATATTAGTACTCCCTATCTGATTTAGTGATGGAGCCAATTTCTTAGAGCTCGGGAGATTTTGAACGCAGAGCATGAATATCTCCTAACGTGACTTTTTCCTGAAATGACATGGCGGTCTTTCGTCACTTCAACACTTCGGAGTTCGAGAGATTTTGAATGCAAAGTTTGTATAACTCCAAGAGTAGTACGGGCCCCAAGTGGCGTGGCAGCCTGAAATGAATGCCATGTGTCTTGACGTATAAGTGCCATGTGTCTCTGGCACTTTGGGCTTCGGGAGTTTATGAATGTTGTGCTTGGAAATCCCCCGAATGACGATCTCTTGAATCTGATGTGGCAGCCTGATGTCCAATCGTTGACGTGTCATGGAAATAAGGGTGGCATGTGTCACTTGAAATAGCATGGATGACAGACCCAAATATTCATGAAATGAGTGCCACGTTTTAGGGCCAGATGAATGCCACGTGTCTTCATATCTTCGGGGTTCGGGAGCTTCTGAGTGCAAACTATGAACATCTACAGGATGGTCGAATACTTGGAGTGATGTGGTGACCTGGAAAAAGTGTGGATGACGCAATCAAAGGGACTGAGATGAGTACCACATGTCTCTAATGGACTAGTGCCATGTGTCAGATCCAGATGAATGCCACGTGTCTTCGGCTCTTCAAGGTTTGGGAGCTTCTGAGTGCAAAGTATGAACATCTACAGGATGGATGAACTCCCGGAGTGACGTGGTGACCTAGAAAAAGTGTGGATGATGCAATCAAAGGGCCTGAGATGAGTGCCATGTGTCTCTGATGAATGATCATCGCACGTCTGAACTGATGAGTGCCAAGTGCTGAGTTGAAAAACATTTCTGGAGAGGTAGGGTTGAAGCGACGTGGTAGCCTGACGTCACTTTAAGACTTCAGCTCTTCGGGACTTTGGGATGTAAAGCATGGAAATATATTGAAGTACTATGGGCCCGGTTGATGTGGCACTCTCTCATCACTTCGAGACTTTGGGCTTTGGGAGCTTGGGATGTAAAGAATGGGAATATCCCGAAGTAACTTTCCCCTGGTTGACGTGGCAATCTCTCGTCACTTCGGGACTTTGACTCTTCGAGACTTATTTCTGGTCATTAATCCTTACGCAAATTTGAAACTTTGAATGCATGAGAGTCGTTGATCTGAGTTGTTCATGGGATATCCACCATTGAAAGTTGAACCTGTCTGTTTGCTTATATTTCAAGCCCGAAATGGATTGCTTTGAATGCTGCATTTTTTCTCATGGTTTCCTACTGTGCATACAAAGGAATTGGCGGACCTGGATGTCTCCTACGCACAAGAAAGGATTGGTTTGTCTGTTGCATGCTCAATTAGTAGAAAACATGATGACAAGTATTTCAAACTCAAACCTGACATGCAATTATCTTTCAAGGAAAACAAAAATAATCCGGCGCAAAGAATCAGTCAAGCAATCCAATAAGGAAAACCAGGTCATTGAATAGATGGGAAACAAATTTTATCAACCAGAAGAGGAAAAAATTGACGAAGGCCTAGGGAAATGAGAGAGGAGAGGCAGGGGTGCAAACCTAGGTTACAACAGTTACCCTCCCCACCCAGGTTCAATTCCTTGTGAGTGACATGTTGTGCCCTTAAATGGGTTTATAAGATGCTCTTGTTGTTGAGCCCCCAATATTCTGAAAATACTCGGCCTCCCTATGTTCTCTCGAGAATTCCAGGGGGAGTTTTCCGTGGATGTAGCAAACACTAACATCCGGTGTCGTGAACCACACACACACACACACATATATGTGATAAATATAATAATAATAATATATGATATGAAATGATATTATTATATAATATAATAGTTAAGTACATTATTATTAATATATAATAATAATGGAAGTATAATAAATAAATATATCATACAATAAATAATGGACTTATTAATAATATAAAATATTTCATATTTAGTATTTCAAATATATTTATCATATTTAGTATATATGGTAAAATATTGTCAAATGGAAACATAGCACATAATTGTGCTTGACTTTAATATGTCCAACTCTAAAATTATCATTCACTCAATTCTTTGAAATTCTATCACTAACTCGTTCAAACCCCACATGAACCTACATTTCACACTAATAGCAAAGGATATATAAACTTGATGCAGGAGCATCTTGCGTTCCAGATTTTTTTCATTTGGTAGAGATCTAGGGGGTCTTTCATTTAGGTTTCATAATCATGATTTAATGTGTTTTTATATGGTTTTGAGAAATTGGAGTGTAATGTGTGTGTGAGGATATAATTGTAATTTTTCTCGAATATATGAGAACATGAGGGTTGAGATATCTTAGGAGATGTTAGATCTCATAGGGATTGTGAGTCCTAGAATTAGGATTTGGTTGATGATTTTGTGGATCTAGAGGATTCTTAGGGTATGGTTGAGTAGATTGTGGATCTGAACCATAAATGGTTGCAGAATCCTTTTGTACAAATATTATAATCCTTAGAGGCATTAGTGTGGACAATGGAATGCTATCCAGACCAAGAGATTGAGGTGGCCAATTGAATGAGGAATCCGTCCAGATATTAAGTTGATCAAAGAGAGGATCAAGATTGAAGCCTGTTGATTTGATCTAGGAAAAAGAAGGCATGTGAGCCTATGAAATTGTATGCAATTGTATGTACAGCAAGTGTACATTTGAGGAATACAAATTCTCTATTCGAGAATACATGTTTGAGGAATGTCTCTGTGGAAATGAGTCTATGTCTCAAGATTGAGGAACCTATGTACATTAAGTTGTGTGTGTAATTACATATAAAGAATTAATTACAGGTTTTAAGTTTTGTTACAGGGATGAAAGGAAGGATCGAGATGATCATTGATCATTGATCATATTCAGGATCAGAGTTCCATAGAAGTATTGTAGCAAATCCCAAGAGGAATAACGCTTCATGATTCACCCTGAAGATAGAGTGTTAAACCCCAAGAGGCGAGAGTAATGGAAGCCATTTTAATTGAACAAGTTCTGGATTGAGGTAGTGATCATTGACGACTGTAAGGGTTAATGATCCTAAATATTTTTTGTAGATTGCAGGTAAGTGCTTGACAATGGTGGAAGAAGCTACAGGAGCCATCGATTTTCCAAAANGCCAATGGAAACCAATAACAATCGTTGGATTGTCCAACTGGGATTGTTGCAGACCATCAAATCGCATGGAAGGAGATAAATCAAGTTGGTTATCTATTCTTCTTCCCTTACCTTCTGATTTATTGACCCAGGGTTCATGTCTTTCGGGTTTCCAAAAAAGCCTCTAAGACTATCGGCCCTCCTGGCAAACCAGAAGGAAACACAGTGCACAGAGTGCACTGCGCAGTCTCACCCGAGATAGCTTTAAATGGGTGGTTGTAAGACTCAGGTGTTTATAGCCTACGATTGAGTATGAGATAGGGATTTATTATTCAGATCCATATACTATGAATTGTGATTGCAATCTACT
This sequence comes from Picea sitchensis, assembly GCA_010110895.2. Taxonomy (NCBI): domain Eukaryota; kingdom Viridiplantae; phylum Streptophyta; class Pinopsida; order Pinales; family Pinaceae; genus Picea; species Picea sitchensis. Next base: position 19,153 of record SNQJ01S0001396.1, read on the forward strand.
ATTACTCACGGGTGCGCATTTATCTTTCATAGTTGATTTCCCGAACAACACAATCGTATTCCATAACAATGTATTAACTCATTCATTAAGAATAACAACTAACTGCTGAAAGAAAACAAATATGCACATGCATTGATCACATTACACAAATATTACCGTGGTTCACCCCCCCTTGGGATACGTCCACAAATATTTGGCTCTTGGCTCTTTTATTATGGTAGTTCTGCATCTCCAGCGTCGTGCGCTTACAATTCTCCTCAGATGGGTAAGATCTATATGAGGCGAACTAGATTGCACCAGGCTCCACAGCCTGCGATCTAATCCTCATATATTCCTTCTCTCCTATGTTCTTATCTCAACAGATTACAAAAATGGTTTATAATAGTATTACATAACGCATCAACTCATACATAACTATGATGGAATACTACAAAAGTTGAACTAACATGAAAGAAAACCAACCTCTATATAATACTTGTGTATATATATTTATATATATCGGGATCTTTAGCCATTTACAATGTATTACCAAAACCCTAACCCTACTAACGTTAGGTCTTCCTCCCATGCGCGCATGTTGTTCTTCCTTTAGCTGTCACTTTCCTTGTGCATGCTTTCTTGCATGCACGCGTGTTGTTCTTCCTCCAGCTTTTACTTCAGTTTTTGCACGCTTTCTTTCCCACGATCATCCTTCTTTCCACTTCGGCCCGGTGCCAACAAGCCCCCAACACTGACATGTGACTCGTCCTGAGTCACCTAATCCTTCTTAGCTTCTTCGATCTCCTTTGTGATCGTCTGGAACTTTTCCTTGAGCTCTGCTTCTTTTGTCAGTGACTGTGCGGTCTTATCCTTAATGGTGTATACTACCTGAACTGCCACTTCATCGCTCAACAATCCTGCACATTATGTTTGGGTCTGTGTTATCTTTGTTTTATCTCCTTCTACCTGTGCGAGTACTTATGCTACCCGTTCCTGTAATGGATCTATTTGAGCCTAGCGTTCTTGTTTCTGCGTTTGCGCAATGATAAGTTATGTCTGCATCTTCTTCATCTCTTGCATCCCTTTGATTCATTCTGGGATTGGTATGGTCTTCTACCTCTGTTTGAGTTCTTGGATCACTTCATTTGTCCTTTCCTCTTCATTGTCCCAACGTTGGACCTATGGGTCCTCCTCCAACCTTGTCCAAAGTTGCGCTTCTTTATCAAACAATTCAATTGTTGTACTAACCTGATGTTATATCTCCTGCAGCTGCGTTGTTGCTTCCTTCTTCCTTTGCTCCTTCACTTCTAGTGGAGATTCTCGATCTCCTTCTGATACTAAACAATTGCCTGCGTAATATGATCGATCTTTTCTACTACTGGGAGTTCATTTCCTTGCACAGTGCTTGGGAGTTTCTCAAAAATTCCTCCCACTCTTCGTTTCAGTTCGTTCCTGCATTATTTTTCCTCCTAAGTTTCGAGCTTGGCCTACTCACAAAAATTTTCTAGTGCCTCCCGCTAAATTTGTTGCTTGTTGTAGCTCGACTAAGATTTTATGTGCGCAAGACTGTAGCTCGTGGTCGACACTAACCTACAATTGTTGTTGTGCCCTTGATGGCATCCATGTCAAGACCAATTGAATGTGGTCTAAATCCTTCAATGGTGTCTACCCCACGATTTCATCCATGCGCAGCATGCTAGGTTTGATGTAAATCGTTGTGTTTGTGTGTGGCATGGAGTGGACTGGGTCTCGTTTTTATACCTCCACTCTTTCTTTGTTATGTATTTTCGATGGCTCTATGCCTCTATTGTTTCTTGTTGTCTATGCTTCCCCAAATTTCTTGAGGAACTGTCCCATTTCTACCAGCTCTTTTTGAATTTTATCCCTATGATCTGTTGCGTGATCGAAATCATCTGCTAGGAAATCCTAGACCATTCTGGAAATCATTTCCCCATCTTCCTTCGTGAGTGTATAGTCTAGCGATGCTTGTTGCGCCTTTGATTTCTTGCACGTGCCTCTTGCCTGCACGGTTGGTCTCTTATTTCCTCATGGTTCCTATGTGATGGGGTTTGGGGCGGTCTCGTACACTCCCTCATCCTGTTTCTATTGTCCGTTGGTCAGTTGTGTAGTCTCTTTCTTCCCCTTCTGGGTCCCTACCCACTTTGACCCTTCGTCTGCCTGAGTCGGCTTGGTTTCACCCGTCCTTCGTTTCTTGGGCATTGGGATTTATGGAGGTTGTGTTTCCACCTGTGTTGCCTCTCCTTCTGATGTTCTTTCCAATACTTCCTAGATAATGGCTAGGATCCTCCATTCATCAGGCCATTCGTTGATGATCATGTCAATATCACCCTCTACTATGCAGTAGCGCAACTGTAGCCACTGTTTATTTGGATCCTTCTTTGGTTGTATCCACATTGTTTGGCATGTGGCCCGGAAGTTGGCGATGTTTGTATATCGTGTGACAGCCTTTGGTATTATTCTCCATGATCGGTTGATAGCTTCCTATATATCCTGTAGGTATGCTTCAAATATGATTTTGTTCTCCCTCTTATGCATGTCCTGCAGCCTGGATCTCAGTAATGGGTATCTTTCTCCTGCTGGCTGTGGTCTTGTACAAAAAATTACATACCCTGGTTCTCGCCATCCCATGAAGGATATTAGGGTGATCATCCATGAGTAATGGAACTCAGTGCCTAGGTCCTGCACATCCTTGCAGTCCTCTTGAAATAATTTTAATAGATATGGTGCCCAGCTCATAGAGGTGTCTTCTGCGCACTAAGTTGCAACTGCAATGACTCATGTTGGTACTTCGTATTTGCGGCATTTTCTGAGAAATTTGTAGGCTAAGATCTTTGCACCCAATTGTGTAGCTGCGTTGTTGATTCGTTTGATCATGATTACCCTCGTTCCCCTGGCAGTGCCACATTTCTTCTTCATTTCTTCTACCAACACTTTCTTCTTGGATTTTTCGTCTAGAATCAACGCAGGATCCATACCCCTGGTTGGTAGCCCTGTGATTTGTGCAATAAGATCAACAGTTATGGGGACGGATTTGTCCAGCCATATGTCCCCTCCATGTGTGACTGCTAACAGCTGCTTGATTCATGATTTCACGTACTGGCCTTTGCCAAAATGTGGTAGCTTCAGCAAACCTAAGATTCATGTTCTATCCAGCCCAGCTGCCCACTGGTGTGGTTGGTTGATCGTTTCTCCAAGTTGGGTTGTGCCTATGGTTGGCATAATGACCCTCTACACAAGTTCCAGGAACTTGGTTTCGTATGATATGTCATGGTCTGAATATTTGAGCTTCCCAACATGACCCAGTAGCTTTGATTCTACCTATACTCCAGCTGGTATGCATGGTAGAAAACTTTTTGTTGCAGGTTTCTTGTGGGGTGAGCTCGGTATATGAACTTTGTCTTCATGTTGCGGTGGCTGGTTCGAAGTTCCAGCAACTTCCAGTTGTTCCCCCATCAGCCAGTCTAGCCAAGCCAAGGCATTTGCAGTGGTCTCCTCTGTCGGTTGACATGAGATGGTCGTTTGTGACTCGTCTAGTTGCACTGCTGCTTCCAAATTTTGTGTTGTTTCGTTAACTTCCATGGATGCTTCAGTGCTTTCTGGTTGCACTTCCTATTAGGTTTCCACTTCCTCGTTCTGAGGTGCCTGCGTCGCTGCTAGCGTATCCTTTTTCATGGACTCTACTTGTGGATGTTGAATCTCTTCCAGTATCAGTGTAGAGTTCACCGGTATCGTCTCTGGGGATGGGATTTCATCAATGTCGATGATCTTCGGCTGTTGTTGTTCGTTCTCTTCCAGCGGTCCTTGTGACCTAGTTTGAACCCTGGTCGGTTTGGTTGTATGGCTTGCTTCTGCTGGCTTCGATGGTTCCATAGTGGTGACTATTGAATGTTTACTGAGTTCGAATAAATTTAGTGAGCTCTGTGGTATTTCTCTGTTCGTTTTGGCTTCTATTACTCTCTCTCTGTTTCCTTTTGTGAATAGACTAGTTTCTCTTGTGCTCATGTGTTGTATGGGCTTGTCACGAAGCTTGTGGAGGATGCTTCCTCCATTATGTGTTTAATGCATCATAACTGTGGGTTCAATGCATCTGCGGTGGTTTTGTACTTTCCATTACGCTTTATTTTCCGTCTCTCGTCGGCATGTTTAATGTGATGTCCCATCGTTCCTTGTTGTTCTTTAATTCCTCTTAGTGTTGTCCTGTCATACTACTTTTGTCGACTTTTTGTTTCCTCCTTGTTTTCCCTTTGTATGTAACTGTTGTTCGTTCCTTTGCCAAATTTTTGTTTTGAACTTCATGTGGCCTTTCTATCTCTAGCGTGATGTGCGCTTTTTAGTCATGTTTCCTTTGCGTCCCCCCCCCTTTTATTTTTTTTACCGCGCAGTGGGTGGTCGACTATCCTTATACAGCTTCAGTCGGCTCCCATTGATCATTCCTCTGAGGTCTACACCTACTAAATCTTGTAATTGTACATCTCCTCCGTATGTGAAAGAATTTACCTCGTATGGTCCTAGCCAATGCATTCTAAGCTTCCCCGGGTGATGAAATGACTTGTTGTCGTACAACAGTACTAGATCTCCTTCCTTGAACATTTTCTTCTTGATGTGTCGACCGTGCCAAGATTTGTTTCTTGCTTTCTACACTTGTTGATGGAATCCTGCCAAGATTCAGTCTTCCTCCATGACAATAGTTGATTCAGTCTCTCATGTATTGTGCCTCGTTCTATCATGTGTGTGATAGTTGCTATGCGTAAGCTGGGTACTAAAAATTTTAATGGCACTACTGTTTCTTGGTCATAGACTAGTTTGAATGGTGCGTTCCCTGTCAAAAAATTTCATGTGGTCTTATACGACCATAATAATGCTGGAATTTTGAGGTCCTAGTCGTCTCTGTTGACGTTACAGATCTTTGTCAGTGTGTTCTCCAGAATTTTGTTGAAGGCTTCTATTGTTCCATTCGCCTGTGGATGATACAGTGTGCTCGTTTGGTGATGAAATTCAAACTCTTTAGTCATCGCGCGAATGGTGTTGTTTATGAAGTGTGTGCCTTGGTCGCTCATCAAAACTCTTGGGCACCCAAATCTAGTGATTACTTGTTCAAACAAGAAGTGTGCAATTGTATTTGTGTTGCAATCTGTTACTGGTGTGACTTCCACCCATCTTGTTAGGTATTCTGTCGTAATGATAATAAATCTTTCCCCTGTTCTTTTGGTTGGTGGGTTAATTGGTCCCACAAATTCTATTTCCCATTTTTCAAATGCATGTAATGTTACTTGTGGTCGTAGTGGCATCTCATCCCTTCTGTTGGGTTTCCCTACCCTTTGATAGACATTGCATCTCTGACAGTGCTCTTTCAAGTCCCTATGAATCATTTGCCACCATAGTCCTGTGCATAGTACCTTTTGTGCGGTATATTTTCCTGCATAATTCCCTCATGTGATTCCCTCGTGGGCTTCTGCTAAAATTATTGGTCGTTCGTGCTCTAACACGTACCTTCGCAAGATCTTGTCTGCGCTCATCTTGTATAGGTGTCCTGCAATCAGTTGATAGTTGGTTGCGCAGACTACCAATTTCTTCTTCTGCGCAGTGGTATATTCTTGCGGCGCAGTACCTGTGCTCAAGTACTAGATGATCTCTGTGAAGTAGTCATCAACAATCTGTATTGAGAATAACTGTGCATCCAGAAAGTTGTCTTCTAAATTCGTAGGTTCTTCTCCATTTGTGACCCTAGATAGGTGGTCAGGTCCTACATTCAATTTTCTTGGTTTAACTATTACTTCAAAATCAAATTCTTGAAATATCAATAACCATCGATAGATTCTCCCCGCCAACACTGGCTTGTTGACTAGCTATTTCAGGGTTGAGTGATCTGTAAACATCTTAAAGTGTTTTCCCAATAGGTAATGTTTGAACTTCTGCACTGCATAGACCATGACTAGGACTTCTCTTTCTGTCGTGTTATAATTATGTTTTGAGTCTAATAAATTTCTTCTTGCGAACACTATCGGGTGATCCAAGTCTCCTGCTCTTGGTTATGCTAAGATAGCTCCCAGTGTTATCGTTGATGCATCTACATGCACATGGAATGTCTTTCCCCAATCTGGAAATACTAGTATTGGTGTGGTAACCATCTTTTCCTTCAGGATATCCAGACCGTGTTGACACTCATCATTCCATTGATACTTTGTATCCTTACTTAACATTTTTTCCATTGGTGTTGTGATCTGTGCATACCCTTTGATGAATTTCCTGTAGTATCTTGTGTGCCCTAATGTTTCTCTTAGCCAATGGACTGTTTTTGGTGCTTGTAAGTTAACAATGACTGCGATCTTGGCCGAATCCACTAACAATCCTTGTTTTCATACTATATGGACCAATAGTACCCCAAACGGTGTTCCAAATATGCATTTCTTGATGTTCAGTGATATCTGGCATTGTCTACATCTCTCTAACATCAGTCGTAAAACTTCCATATGGTTTTTCAACAGACTATAAACTGTCCAGTCATCCAGGTATACTTCGAGAAACTGATGGATGAATTCCTTAAATGTTGCGATGACCACTCTGGAGAATATTGTGGGTGCATTCTTCAGTCCAAACGGCATGACTGTGTACTGATAAGATCCCCATTCCATCGCAAGCGTGGTCTTGTGTCTGTCCTCATGTGTTATCTTAATATGATGGTAGCCTAAGAATCCATTAGTAAATGAGTAAGCTTCATGTCTCCCCACATTCTCTAACACTTCATCCATGAACGGTGTAGGGAATGGGTCATGTAGGCATGCATCATTCAACTTCCTCAAGTCAACACATATCATGATCCCTCTTGCTTGTTTTTTTTCTTGTACTACCATCGGGCTTATCCATTCTGATTCCTCAACTGGTTCGATGATGCCGGCTTCAAGCATTCTATCAATCTCGTCTTTAAATTTATGTTTATATATGGGGTTTAATCTGTAGGATCGTTGTTTAATAGGTCTCACGTCGGATCTGAGTGGTATCTTCATTTCTCCTAATTCTCCGGCTATACCCTTCATCTCTATAAATGTTGTGGGAAAAAGCTCGATATATTCGCACAACAATTTTTTGATGCTTTCTATTGTTTGCTCATCCTGGTAATCTCAAATGTTGGCTATTTTGGGCTGCTCAGTTGTCCCGATGTTGACTTTATTTACCTTGATTGGCGCAGAAATGACTTCTGATTCTATGGGTGGTCCTTCCACATCTCTTTCACCTTCTCCTTCTTCGATCTGAATATCGCGTGGATCATATTCATATGGTGCTTCCTCCTGTACATGGTAACATGACAGTAGTTCTTTGACTGTCAGTTTATTCCATTGTTTTTCTTCTGTGATAAATTCTATTTATGGTTCTTTGATGAATATTACTCCTCTGATTCGTTTGAGGGATGCGTCTATGTTGGGGTTTTGTTTGAATGAGAAAGTGATTGTGAAGTTATGTTGCAATGTCCTCCATGTTGTAGTTCCTTTGCGCAATTCCTGGTATGTATACCAGTTCGTTGGTATTCCCTCTAAAGTATGCATGAAGTGATTAGGCCATTCCTCCGGTGGTGTCATTTTCCACAGCGTTTTTCACTTCGCCAAGTGTTCCGCTGGTGCCTCTTGTCCTTCATATTTTTGTTGTTTGTTGTATTCTTGTTCTGTGTCAAACCTTACGTGCAGTAGTCACTTACATTGATACCAGTTTGTTATGGTCTCTTTATGTGCGCCCCACCATGTTGCGGGTGTGGGCTTGAGTGCTAAGTCAAGTGCTAACAGTCGTTGGTTTTCTAATACTTCATCTTCATATTGTGTCAAGAATGTTTCCAAATCATTTAGTCCATGGAAACTGGGTGGTTCTTTGATTTCTATGCCTACCCATCTTACTGCGCGGTCTATTCTTGCACATCTTCGCATGGATACTTCGTGTAGTCTCTGCTGCCAGTTTTCTAACCCAATGTCTAAGTTTGTTGTGCATGAAGTAAGGCTCCGCCAACTGAGTACCCCATCTGCAGTTGGTTTTATGTAATCCTCATCGTACGCAGTTGTTATGTACAACTGGCTGATCTCCTCTAAGTCCAGACAAGTGGGTTCTATGAACCTCTACCCTTCCTATGGATCTAGTGGTGCTATGACCCTGTATTCTCTAGATTCAAATGTAATTTTCCTGGTTTTCAAATTTATTATGTCCTGTTTTTCAAACACCCAATCCAGACCAAGAAATGTCAGGTAAGGTGTTGTGTCATCTACTATTTCAATGACTTCAAAATCTTCTTTAGTGTGCACTCCATCAAGATCTATTGTCACTCCTTTCAGTCTACCTATTGGTAGGACTCTATGATGGTTTGCTAGTTTCAATTGGACATTTGAGTATCCTAGTGTTGGATCTCCCATACATTGCTATGTCTTCTTTGGTATCACATTCACTTCAGATCCTAGGTCTAGTATAATGTCTCCCATATTGAAATCCCCAATGTTAGCATTTAGTCTAAATTCCCTGCTTGTTCTTCTTCTTGTGTGTAGGTGGTTAACGGTTTTAGGTTCTAGATTTTCTTCCATCTCGCTGCTACATTTCTCTAGTATGTTTTGCAATATTTTCATAGATGAAGGATCACTTAATACTTTCACACATGATTGAAAAAAGCCTTTTATTGTACTTACTTGTCTCGGGGGTTTCATTCCGTTACTATGATCCAGTGAGGGCGGCACCTCATATTCTGGGGCTTCCTTGAATGGTTACGCAGTTGAAGTCGACGTTGTGTCCTCCTTCTGAAATTCTTGTCTAGCTTCCTTAAAGGTCTCCTTTTCTTTTGGTGCGTCGAACTGATTTCTTGGTTCAGTGTTCTTCTTTACCCATTGGTTCTGTGTTGGTTCCTGTCGAACTGCGTCAGTGCCTATTTTCATTCCTCCATGAGTGACTATGTTGATGTTTCTTCTATCATCCCTTGCTTCGGATAAAATCCACTAAACATTATGATTGTTATGGTTCCTCTTTTCCTGAATCTTTACTAGTAGTGTCGTACATTCCTCTGTATCATGGTTCGATGCGTGGCAATACATAAAAGTGGTTGGTGGAAGTGGACATTCTCGTGCATAATGTCCTGGTTGTTGATAATTGTGACATGTTATTGGTCCTCTACCCCATCCAAAACCTCCTATGGCTCGTCTTCCTCCTCGGTAGTCTGCTCGATCACCTCTCAGCGTGTTATACTGTGGTGCCTGATTGTACTACACAATATTGTACTGGGGTTGTGCCAAGTTGTACTGCAGCTGCGCATTATTGTATGGTTTCTATGCATTTTTGTATGGGGTTGGGGCCTGATTGAACTATGGCATTTCTTTCCCATTCATCATTTAGGCCTATACCCTATATGCATTTGATGTTCTCTCCCACATCAGCTCCATATTTCTACAATTTTTATTATCATGGCCCACTGATTTGCAGAAGGTGCAATATGAATTATTTGGAACTGTCTGGTATTTCTACATCATCGTGTAGTGATAAAGGTCATGACTAGGTTTCTTTCATATTTCGAACCATAATCCTCCCTGTGGTAGCGGATTTGGCATACCAGCTGCCATATACTGTGAAAATGTTGGGCATTCGTTCTTGTGGTGTCCTTGTGCCCTGCATGTGGTGCACCAAACGAATTCTCATTTGTCCTTGTTCTTATTCTGGTTCAACTGAAATGATAGATTCTTCAAATCCTCCTTCAAATCCTCAATAGCTGGGTTTGTCTGCTGGTACTGGTTCTCTTCTAGTTGCAAGGCTACCTGCAAAGCCTCTACCTGCATCTGAAATTTTTGTTGTCGTAAGGGATATTTTAAGTGTGGCAGTAGTGAGTTGACAAACAGGTGTCAATGTTGCATCTCAGTCATAAGGTATTTTAAATTTCCCTTCAATCGCTTGAATCTTTGATCAATCTCCCATACAAATTCTCTTGGGTTATGTCTTATTTCGATCATCTCATTCATGTACTGATCCTCTGAGCTCATCTTCTGGAACTCATTTATCAATAATTTATTCATGTCGACCAGTGTCCTTGTCGTCCCAGGGGAACTGTTTGTGTCTAGACTCATGTACCAGTCTAGTGCGTGGTCTCTTAGTGTAATCACTAGTTGTGTGATTTTGGTATCTTCATCACTGATCTGCTTTTCTTCCCATATCTTTGCACAAATGAACAAATGCTTCTCAGGGTCTTCTGTTGCTTCTCCTCAAAATTCTGGTAATCTGATAGTGGGATCGTGTCCTTCCATTCTGAACACTGAACTACTACCTCCTCAGCGTGGTGTAGATACTTGACTAGTGCTTCTTGAACTAGCTCCTCTGATTGTTGCTCCTTTTGTAGATGTGTTTTCTGATGTTGGACTTCCTTTGAACCTCGGTTGCATAAACAGTGGTGTTCTCTTTGGTGTATTAGTCACACATGGGTTTATGGGTTCCACACTGACATTAATATGGATAGGATGGATGCATTCTCCTCTCGTTCTTGGGCCTCTCATCTTCCTCTCATATGTTGCACACAAGATTTCCTCAATCTTCTCCACAGCTCGGAGATCCTCTACCTCTTCCTCATCTCTCACCAAGCCTTCCCTCGTAGCTACGGCTCTCTTCTTGGCATTCACATTATATTGGTGGGGTACTCCACTATGCATCATCCCCGATGACACCAATATCCACTTGAGTTGGTCATCACACATCATGATTGATTCCAAGGGTTCCTCCTCCTTCTTTCCTTTATCCTTACCTCCTTCCATTTATCGATCTCTATCAATTTTCCCCCCCTTCCCCCATGCACGCAGGGAATTTTAGTTGGTTGATTCCATTGAAATTACACCTTTGTTATATAGTAGTATCTTAATATAAGTGTACAAGGATTGAATGTACCTTCCTCGAGGTCCACATAGAAATTATTTCTCTACTGCGCTATAAGACTTCGTTGTGTCAACTACAAATTCTGTGATGAAACCTGCCACAATACTATTAAGCCAAAAGTCTACTGTGCAGGTGAATTTGATGTTCACCTGTTGTAACTGCTAAATCTATACCGGAGTCCAATCTAGTTGTCAAATCTAGTTCTTTGCATGGTTATCCTTCAAGCTTAGTATCCACTCCTGTAGTAGATGTGGAAAATCACAGAAAAAGACTTTGTGTAAATCAGTAAACATGTATTTGTCCAGATATTTGTGAGGTGTGATTCTAGGGTTTCTATTTTCTTTTTGTTCAAACTCTAGCTCTTTGGTTCTCAACCAGCTTTCGATTTATGCTTTCGTGGGGTTTCAAGGTCTCAACATTCCCTTCTAATGGCTCATTTCTCTTCTTGTTTTGCTCGTTCTCTTCTTGTTCAATATATCTCATCTACTCAGTCCTCTCGTGTTCCTATTAACACGGCAACGGAACCATTTGTTGGTTATATATTCTTCTTCCCTTACCTTCCGATTTATTGACCCAGGGTTCATGTCTTTTGGGTTTCCAACAAAGCCTCTAAAACTATCGGCCCTCCTGGTAAACTAGAAGGCAACACAGTGCACAGAGTGCACTGTGCAGTCTCACCCGAGATATCTTTAAATGGGTGGTTGTAAGACTCAAGTGTTTACAGCCTAGGATTGAGTATGAGATAGGGGTTTATTATTCAGATCCATATACTACGAATTATGATTGCAATCTACTATTACTCACGGGTGCGCATTTATATTTCACAGTTTATTTCCCGAGCAGCACTATCGTATTCCATAACAATGTATTAACTCATTCATTAAGCATAACTACTAACTGTTGAAAGAAAACAAAGATATACATACATTCATCACATTACACAGATATTACCGTGGTTCACCCCCTCCTGGGCTATGTCCATAAATATTTGGCTCTTCTCTCTTTTATTATGGTAGTTCTACATCTCCAGCATCGCGCGCTTACAATTCTCCTCAGATGGGTAAGATCTGTATGAGGCGAAATAGATCGCACCAGGCTCCATAGCCTGTGAACTAATCCTCGAATATTCCTTCTCTCCTCTATTCTTAGCTCAATAGCTTAAAAAAATGGTTCATAACAGTGTTACATAATGCATCAACTCGTACATAACTATGATGGAATACTACAAAAGTCAAACTAACATGAAAGCGAACCAACCTCTATATGATACCTGTGCATCTATATTTATATTTATCGGTCTCTTTATCCATTTACAATGTATTACCAAAACCCTAACCCTACCGACATTAGGTCTTCCTCCCATGCACACATGCAGTTCTTCCTCCAGCTGTCACTTTCCTTGTGCATGTTTTCTTGCATGCGCGTGTGTTGTTCTTCCTCCAATTGTTACTCCAGTTTATGCACGCTTTATTTCCCACGATCATCCTTCTTTCCACTTTAGCCTGGTGCCAACAAATCGTTAATCGATGAATCATGATTGTCAAATCTATAGGAAGAGAGGAGGATCATTAGGTCAACAACTAATTAAGTCGTGACCGTCGGATCAACGGTTGGGGATCATTCCAGAAGTTGAATGGAAGATTAACAGGAAATCTACTTGACATCTCACAATCGACCGGGACCATAGATATCCAATGGGAGGAATATCAATGGTGGACGTCAATCCTATCATCGGTGAGCAACTCCCATTGCGGAAATCGAAAGGAAAATTAACAGGTGTGCTAGTTGTAGCTCTGCAATCCATCATAGTCGTCAGATCTAGGGAATTCAAATATACATCATAGATTAAAGGAAATGGACTAGAGCCTGAAGGATTTGATTGAGGTCACATCCCTCGATCACATGGATGGAAGCGAAGATACTTTAGGCTAGTAGAAGAAATAGGTTTTTGCGCTCTGTGTTAATCCATGGTCACGGTGATTGGTTCTATGGGAAACAAAGCCTACGGATGACGTGAGTTAACTTGTGGCATGTGAAAGATAGTAGGATTTTATCATGTTAGTGATCGAATAGATGAAGGAAAGAGAATATCAATCAGAGGACACCCCTTTTGGGTTTAGAGCACTAAGAGGAAAATAAGACTGCATAATTGTGGCTAAAGCATAGGAGCTGCATCATTTTTGGTATCAGAGCAGAATAAATAATTGGTATGATGTAGAGTAGAAGATAAAGCAGATCCTGAAAGAAGATTTCAGACAGAGGATACAAAGGAATTTACAAAGATAAATTCCAGCCAAAAGGAGGAAGGAGATCATGGAAAATATCTCACATGTAAAATTTGGTAAGTTAAATTTTTATTTGGTGTATTCTTAATGTAGGTCATAACAGCATGGTACAGCAGGGAAGTTGTAGGAGGAGAAATAATGAAGCAGAGTAATTCATGTGGAAGAGTCGGAAAAGTAGATTGTTGAAAAAGAGAGAGAACATCATAAGTTCTCAGAGGAGAGGAAAGTGAGAAATTGAAAATGCAGCAGCATACAGCTTAGGAAGTTGAAGAGCAAGAGTGATCAAAAGAGGGTTTCTATTGCATATAACTAATAGACTGCCAATAGGATGACTTGGAATTGGAAACAAGAGGAGACTTGTTACAGAGAGATGAAGGAGGCTTGTTGCATCTCACAAGTGGACAAGGAGATTCCACAGAAGAAGGAGAGGAAGATGACTATTGATAGTCATGAGGGAAGCCACAGTAAGGATACCAAGGAAAATGGTATTCAAGGGATGAGTCAAAAGGAGTTTGAAAGGGAACTTGTTAATATAAGAGCAATTCTAAATCCATTGATGAAGTTGCTAGAGGAACAAGAAAAGGACCAATGGTATGGTTGGGAATTAAGGAAGAAGACAGTGAAATGGAAATTACTATGGGTAAAGTTGAGGAGAAGTTTGTATGTCAAAATGAAGAGAGAACTCAGAGAAGTTGAGTTTAAGATGTAGGTTGTTTATTGTAAAACTGAGGAAGGATATGTCCTTAGAGAAGGATATGAAGGACAGGGGAGGCTTGCAGAAATTCTCATGGACTCTTTGAGGAGTTCAGATCAGCATAATGATGATTTGTTGACAGATGGTTTGGGTGAGGATATGAGACCTCATGAATTTTATTTTTATAATAATCCATTGTTTGTGGTTGCAGGAGAAGATATTAAAAAGCCAAATGAAGTTGTCATGCAATTTGAAGATGGTAGACATATGTTTTTTGAAAGAATGGAAACAACACAGGACATGGATGTTATTGAGGAAATGGATGAAAATGAAGAATTTCACTGGTGTGAACCTTAGCAGAGTTGATGCTCAATATTGATATTAGTAACCCTATCAATTGGATAGAGAACTGCAAGGAATTGAAGGAAAGTGTGTTTACAGGTGGTCAAGCACTAAAGTATGATGTGATGGTAGCATTTTCTCAAGTAGATAGAGACAATGAAATATCAGCAAAAAACTCGAAAGAAGAAGGAAAATTCATGGTGAGGATGGAAACAACAAACTTTTATAATGTTAAATATGATAGTTGGTGTGTGAATGCAGGCTATGAAGATTGGAAATATTCCAAGGACATGGTGAAGGAAGAATTGGCTTGTCCAGGGAATATTCAAAATTTTGTTATGCAGGCAACATTGTTTCATGAAAACAATAAGAAGGATGTTGAAGGTATGAGAAGTGTTGAAGATATAAGTGGGCCAGTCGATTGGCTTAAAGATATTTCTGTTGAGGAAATGTTGCATTGGGCTACAGAAGGATACAAGGAAGAAATGATGAAATTGATTGATAAGGATGTTTTTGATATGGTAAGTGAAGGTATGAATCACTTGGATTTAATTCGTTGCTTTAGTCAAATTCAAGAGAAGAATTTGCAGGAAAGATTTCGTAGTTTAAACATGGAATTAGAAGAGGTGAAATATTGTGTAAATATTGAGAGTAGTCAAGGATACACATGTGAAGATGCAATGCATCCAAAGGATAGCAGCAACAACAGACAAAAGCAAGGATGCTTAGCCCAAGAAGATGGTATTGGATGAAATCAAGGATTGCACGGGTTAGCAGAAATTGATTTTCTAATTGAAGAACTATGGAAGTTCATGATGGAGCAGTCCAGATGGAGGAAGCTGACAGAAAAAGGGATGATCAATTAGATTTTGAAGTGATTGAAGGAAATAATAAGAACCAGGAGGCAGTTGATATTCAGCAATAGCGAAGGTGCAAAACATTTGGACAACTACAGACTAAGGTTTGGGACCCTGGAAGTTTTCATCAGCATTTGAAGACACGTGAATAGGAGATCATGAATGTTTTCAACCTTGGGAGTCTGATGTAGTAGCATCCTGCCTTCCATATTTTGTAAATTTGGCAGAGATCTATGGGGTCTTTCATTTAGGTTTCATAATCATGATTAATTAATTTGTTTTTCTATGGTTTTAAGAAATTGGAGTGTAATGTGTGTGAGGATATAATTGTAATTGTTCTCAAATGTATGAGAACATGAGGGTTGAGATATATTAGGAAATATTAGATTTCATAGGGATTTTGAGTCCTAGACTTAGGATTTGGTTGATGATTTTTTGGATCTAGAGGAATATTAGGGTATGGTTGAGTAGATTGTGAATCTGAACCAGAAATGGTTGCAGGATCCTTTTGTACAAATATTGTAAGCCTTAGAGGCATTAGTGTGGCCAATGGAATGCTAACCATGCCAAGATATTGAGGTGGCCAATTGAATGAGGAATCATGCCATAGATTAGGCTGATCAAAGAGAGGATCAGGATTGAAGCCTGTTGATTTGATCCAGGAAAAACAAGGCATGTGAGCCTATGAAATTGTATGCAACTGTATGTACAACAAGTGTACATTTGAGGAGTACAAATTCTTTGTTCGAGAATACCTGTGTGATGAATGTCTCTGTGGAAATGAATCGATGTCTCAATATTGAGAAACTTGTGTATATTAAGTTGTGAGTGTAATTACAAATAAAGAATTAATTGCAGGCTTCAAGTTTTGTTATAGGGTCGAGAGGAAGGATCGAGATGATAATTGATCACTAATCATCTTCAGGATCAGATATCCATATAGGTATCGTAGCAAATCTCAGGAGGAATAACGCTTCACTATTCACCCTGAACATAGAGTGTTAAACCCTAGGAGGCGAGAGTAACGGAAGTCATTCTAAACTGAACAAGTTATGGATCATGATAGTGATCATTGACCACTGTAAGGGTCAATGATCCTAAATTTTTGTTGTATATTGCAAGTAAGCGCTTGAAAATGGAGGAAGAAGCTACAAGAGCCATCGATTTGCCAAAAGAGTAGATCATGACCGCAGAAAAAGGAAGCCAGTGGAAACCTACAACAACCGTCGAATTGTCTAGCTAGGATCATTGCAGACCATCAGATCATGTGGAAGGAGATAAAATGTTAACCATTGAATCGTGACTGTTATATCTAGAGGAAGAGAGGAGGATCGTCGGGTCAAAGACTAGTTAAATCATGATCGTCAGATCAAACTGGAGACGGATCAACGGTCGGGGATCATTGCAGAAGTTGAAGGGAAGATTAACGAGTAAGCTATTTCACATCCTGTAATCGACCGTGACCATAGATATCCATCGGGAGGAATATCAACGACGGACGTTGATCCCGTGACTGGCGAGCAACTCCGATTACGGAAATCGGGAGGCAAATTAATGGGTGTGCTAGTTCTAGCTCTGCAATCCATCATAGTTGTCGGATCTGTGGAAGTCAGATCTACATCATAGATTAGAGGAGGATAGGAATTAGCTCCTGAAAGAGTTGATTGAGGTCACAACCCTCGATTGCATGGATGGAAGCAAAGATACTTCAGGCTAGTAGAAGAAACAGGTTTTGGCACTCTGTATTAATCCATGGTCACAGTGATTGGTTCTATGGGAAACAGATCCAATGGATGAAGTGAGATAACTTTTGGAATGTGATAGATAGTAGGATTTGATCTTGTTAGTGATCAAATAGATGAAGGAAAGAGCATATCGATCCAAGGACACCCATTTTTGGGTTTAGAGCACTCGGAGGAAAATAAGAGTGCATAATTGTGGGTAAAGCACGGGAGGTGCATCACAACTTTCAAAGACTCAACTTTTAGAGAGTTGTATCAACATTCAAAGAATCATATTCCGTATTTAGTGCCACTCCCCACTAATATGGGTTCACACAGAGTTTACAGTGGTACATTTTGAATCTCTACATATATCCAAGGCATACATAGGTTGAGAAATAAATATATCACCATCCTATTGACCAACTCCTAGGAACTCTGAATCCTTATGAGATGAGGATAGGTAAATATAAACCCACCTCTATAGAAGCATCATTTAAATCAGATAAGAATGAGGATTTTGAGCCTGATGAAATTGAAGAAAAATTTGTGAGAAGACTAAAGAAAGCATCAGGCAAGTTTCCATTCAAATGTTTTAATTGTGGAAAGATAGGTCACTTTGCATATAAGTGTCCACACAATAAGAAGTACCATAACTTTGAAGGTTAATAGAAGTACAAATCCAAGAGATTTGGTAAAAAGGAAAGTTTATGTGTAAACAATGATGACTCTTCAGGAGACACAGATAGTGACTCTTCTTGTGAAGATAAGGTTAATCACTTTATGCTTATGGAAAAAGAGGATTATGTTAATAAAATCATAGGAAGTGATGTTAATGATGAAGAATATGTGGTTGACTTGGAAGGAGATTTGATCAATTCCCTAGAATAAATTGCTAGACTCGGATTTAAGAAGAAAAAGAAAAAACAATTGTTGATACAGTTCGAGAAAGAAAGTAAAAAACTTGATGAAGACTTTGCCCTGCTAAAAGTGGAATTATAAGAAGAAAAGAAAATAGAGGACATTCTAAAACAGCAGTTATCAAAGAAGAAGGCAAGATGTGAAGCCTTGGAAGAAGAGGTAGTAAAAACCAGAAAAGAGATGGAGAAGTTTAAAGCATTGTATCTCCAAAATCTTGCAAGCATTAAAGCCTCAGGAGAACTAAACGACATTTTGAGAAAACAGATATCTCCTTTTTTGAAGACTAGGTTAGGTTATGTAAGTGGTTCAAGTAGCAAAGAGCCAGAAAGCAAAGAGCCAGTAAAGATGATCAAGTTTCAAGTCAACAGACAATCAAACCATGTGAGTACTCTGCCATCAAAAGCTAATAAAGACAAGATGATCCTTGATCAAAAACAAAGATATCAGAAGATGGAGCAACAAATGCCAAAAAGAAGGTCATCCTTCAGGTACCAAAATTTCTTCCATGGTTATTGTTTTTACTTCTTTAATTTTGGTCATAAGATTGCAAATTGTCAAATTAAGTTTAGAGACATGCAACTGAGGAGATCAAGAAATAAACAATATTTGCAACATAGAACTAAACATGCAATGATTAGACAAAGTTGCACCAATCACTTTGACCTATTGAACAATGATCTTGAATGCTATAACTATCATAACTTCGACCACAAACCTGCAAACTGCCATCTGAAGAATTACAACGCAGATCCAAGGATAAAACCCTTAGCTAGAAATGCCAACACATGGAAAAAGAAAGATAGTGAAAAATGTGGTCTAGTACTTTCAGCTCAAAAACAAAAAGACCCCTCGTATATAGAAAGTGGATGTTCCAAGCACATGACTAGAGACAAGGGTAAGTTTATGTCTATAAGTAAAAGAAAAACAGGAAATGTGACTTTTGGAAATGATGAACCAGGTAAAATCAAGGGTAAAGGAATGGTGAGTTTGAGTAATGGTAAAGGAAAATCCCAGGATGTTCTGCTTGTACATGGGTTGAAACATAATTTGCTCAGTGTAAGTCAAATGTGTGATAGAGGATGTGAAGTGGCGTTCACTTCCAAAGATTGTAAGATAAAGCATGTAAACTTAGCACAAGTGGTGGCTAAAGGCATAAGGACAGAAAATAATGTATATGTGTCGAAAGAAGATATAGAAGAGTGTCATTTAAGAAAACATGATGAAAGTTGGTTATGGCATAGGATACTTGAACATCTAAACTTTGACCACTTAATCAAGCTCAAAAATCTTGAGGCAGTGAAAGATCTTCCAAGAATATCAAAGCCACAAGATTTTGTGTGTAAACCCTACCAAGTAGGAAAGCTAACCAGGACACAGTTTAAAT
>SNQJ01S0001396.1:38339-54036 GCA_010110895.2 Picea sitchensis
ACAATACTTGGGAGATGGTTCCTAGACCTGAAGGTAAAAATGTCATAGGTTCCAAATGGGTCTTTAAGAATAAATTGAATGAGAAGGGACAAATTGTCAAGAACAAAGAAAGACTGGTATGGAAGGGCTATTGATAAGTTCAAGGAAATGATTTTGATGAAACGTTTTCACCAGTGGCAAGATTGGAATCCATCAGAATGTTTTTTGCATATGCATGTCATAAGAACTTTAAAGTATATCAGATGGATGTTAAGTCAGCATTTCTTAATGGAGATCTAGAAGAAGATGTATATGTGGAGCAACCTGAAGGATTTTCATTGACAGATAATCATGACTATGTCTGTAAATTGAAAAAGGCATTATATGGACTGAAATAGGCACCATGAGCCTGGTATTATAGACTGGACAAATTTCTACAGGACAAAGGATTCAAGAAAGGTATTGTTGACAGTAATCTATACATTAAGTCTGAAGGTGATGATTTATTAGTTGTTTTGGTTTATGAAGATGACATTATTTTTGGATGCACTAATGACCCTTCAGTTCAGTGGTTTGCTAATTCAATGAAGATTGAGTTTGAGATGTCCATGATAGGAGAACTGTCATATTTTATTGGTTTACGAATCAATCAAAGTTCTGCAGGGATATTTATCTCTCAAGAAAAGTATTTGAAAGAGATGTTAAAGAGGTTTCAGATGGAATATTCTACACCTGTGAGCATACCTATGGTGGTTGGTGGCAAGCTCAGTAAATATTATATTTCACCTGATGTTGATCAAAGAACATATTGATCATTGATAGGCAGTCTTTTGTACATCACATCATATCGTCCTGATATAATGCAAGTTGTTGGAATGGTAGGTCGTTGTCATTCTGCTCCTAAACAAAGTCATTTAGCAGTTGTCAAAAGGGTATTCAAATATTTGAAGGGTACAATGACTTATGGTCTTTGGTATCCTAAAAATCAGAATTTTAAATTAACTGCATATTCAAATGTTGATTGGGAAAACTGTTTGGATAAGAGAAAGAGCACCAGCGAAGGTGCATTATTCTTAGGTGATTCGTTAGTAGCATGGCTTAGTAAGAAGCAGGGATCTATTTCATTATCAACTACAGAGGCAGAGTACATTGTTGTTGCTACTTGTTGCACTCGGATATTATGGATGATACAAACTCTTGCATATTTGAAGGTCACTTATACTGATCCAATTCCACTTCACCGTGATAACACCAGTACCATTAGTGTCTCCAAGAATCTTGTTCTCCATTCAAAAACGAAGCATATACCAATAAAGTATCATTTTCTCAAAGAGAAGGTTACAAACAGAGTTGTTCAACTGAATTATATTCCTTCCATAGAACAAATTGTATACATCTTTACTAAACCCCTAGCCAAGACACCATTTGAATATCTCCGTCAGAAGCTGGGTGTCATCAATTCTCTCACCTAAGAGATTCCATCCTATCAGGGGGAGTATGTGTTGGTCGAATATCTGATACCTCTGAAAAGTACTGCAACAGCTCAGGGGGAGCATGAGCATGTTTTCTTTGACATTGATGTCAAAGTGGGAGAAAAGGTGTGGTCTGGATGCTACAGTTGGAGGTCTAAGAAGAATAGTGTATCCTTTCAGGGTTGCCATCAATGCCAAAGGGGGAGATTGTTGGCATGTTTTTACAGGAAGAGTGTGCTTGTCATTGATGGAAAGAACAACAGTGAAAATGGTGAAAAGGAAAAGCATAAGTTCAGGAGAAGAAGCGAACAATATGTAGAGATCAAAGATCGGAAGAAAAATTGTAATCTTGGGGTGAGAAGCCTCGGCAGTCGTCCGATCAAGAAATTGACCATGTTGATTGTCTAATATTACGGTCGTCGGTAATATGAGTGACCGTGGGCTTGAGGACCATTGGAGGATCATGACCATTAGATCTGCAAGCAAGATCAACGACAGGGATGAATTGCGGAGAGCGAAAGAAGAATTAAACAACTCGTTATTTATAATCCCGCAATTGGTCTAGATCGTCAGATCTCATAAACCCAAATATCGACGATTGTGGTTGATCTAGAAAATGATCATATTAAGTCGGATTAAGTCGTGACTGTCGGGTGTGCAATCGCCAGATCAACGGTAGGGATAGAATGTGGAGATCGAAAGGAGAATTAAATATTGTGCTATTTCCAATTCCGCAATTAGTCAGGACCGTCATATATTATAGCCTCGAAGATCAAAAATTGGGGTTGACTCACCAAAAACACACAACTTCAAATTGTGGAGTTTTGGTGACGAGTTAAATCACTCGCAAGTTGTGGTTCTGCAACCATCCTTGATCTTTGATCTTCTTCGAGTGTCTTCACAACTGTTGGATCACTTTTAAGTGGAAGGACAGGATAAGCTAGAAGAACAGCACCAAAGATAGATCGAGTCATTGATCAAAGAACATGATCGACGAACAACATTTGGTTCACGTCAAAAGTTGTGAGGAGCTTACTGTTTGGGGAATCTCACTTCGAAAGAATCAGCAACTTGAAATTCAAATTACCCAAAGCCCGAAAATCCAAAATGAATAAGGACCATCGGATCTGGAGAAAATGCGATGATCGTTGGATCACCTTAAGTGGAAGGAAAGGATAAGAAAGGGTTGATATCTGAGATCTTGATCACCCAAATTTTCGTCAGTTATCAGATCGAATTAAATGGAAGGATGGGATAAGCAAAGATGGAGAGTCATTGAATTTAATCCAAAGAAAAGATGCATCACAGACAGATCAAGCCATTGATCTAAGATCTTGATCCAACGAACGTCATTTGTTTCTGCTCTAAAGATGTGAGGAGGTTATGCTCCAGAAAAATCTCACTTCAAGAATTTAGTTTGAGATTTGAAATCCTTGAAGCCCGGAGAGCTAGAGAGACAAAATACATTCTTGACCATCGGATCGTCTGAACTAAATCTCAGTCGTTCGATCGTTCGAAGAATATCTCAAGTGTCAGATTGTTCGAAGTGAATCTGGGTCATTTGATTCAGAGCGTCAGTTTGAGATTTGAGATTTTAGAAGTCTGGAGACCCGAAGGATATCTTGATTGTTGATCGAGAAAGGGGATGTAGAACCGTTCATCTGGTTGAAAGGTCAAATTCCCGATGTAGAGGCAGATCCATCGATTGAGAAGGATAGGTGTATGTGGATCATCGACTCTGGAATATTGGCGTACGAAAGAAAGCAGGGTTTGATATTTGAAACTCTCAAAGCCCGAATCACAAAATAAATCATAGTCGTTGATTTAGGTAGGTTGGATCTGATCCGCAGATCGTGAAAGAAAAAAATTGAACTGTTCATTCAGGAGCACTGTCAAGATTGTGGGATTGACGATCCTGTCGCATTGCGGGGTCAGAACATGCTCGGGTCTTAATTTTTCGTGAGTGGGCCACAATCAAAACCACGGTATCACCAAAGGCATACATGGAGCTATGTAGTGAATTGCGGGGAGAAAAGAGGATTTCCCCCATACCACCTTTGGTCGTGCCCAGGTCACATGAAAGCATCGCCCAAGGTCACATCAGTGGAAGATAGGGGTAGGATATAGAGCTGATAGGCTCCACATCGGAGGTTATGCATTGAAAAGTCAAAACAAATCCTATGCGTTTATAATCCAATGGTGCTAATCAAACCAAATCTGATCGAAGGGTTGTTGTTTCACGTCATGGTTTCTTGATCAGTTACAATTCAGTTACACTAACTGAATCATTGTTCTTGGGCATTGGAATCATGGCTCTTGAGCATTCTGAGATTCTCGACATGGGCGTTGGATATTCGGAGAGTAACGGATGATGAGGGCATGAATAAAAGAAAGATGCCATGACAGAGGAAGGTTGTTGTTTCTCGGTAAAGCAATTTGAACTGTATGTGATCAAGAAGACGGCAGGAACAGAGCCTGAAAGATGCAAATATGAAGAACATAATATGGACAGAGTCGAAATGGTGAAAACAAGAGACTGTACGAAAACTTAAGAGCAAGAAGATGCGATAAGGAACACATTGATGCAGGCAGAGCAAAGTAGTGTAGTCGAACAGTGATGAGACTAGTAATCCATTGATAAATATTGTATCACTGTAATAAATTTCAGAAAGCAAAGATTTATATCTCAGGGTGGTAGGGTGGTTCTAGGGACGACTATTGTCCTCGGAGTTTCAATTGGGTGCTTGAACACAAGGAGTTGTAGCTTCCATCTGGTTACAGCCAGAAAAATCAGGGTGGTAGGGTGGTGCTGGGGAGGACTGTTGTCCTTAGAGTTTCAAGTGGGTTCTTGAACACATGGAATTGTATCTTCCATCTGGTTGCATCCAGAAAAACCAGGGTGGTAGGGTGGTGCAAGGGAGAACTATGTTTCTATTTTGTACAGGTTGGTTCTTGTGTAACTGGAAGCTGGTGCTTCCATCTAGTTGGTGCTGGAACACTCAAAGAGTTGGTGCTTCCTTCTAGTGGGTGCTAGAGAAACCAGATTTTTGGTGCTCTCGGCAAGTTGCAGCTTGTAAAACAGAGGTGGTAGCCTCACATTGAGTTGGTTCTCAAAGATAGATGATGTACATAACATAAAAAGAATGTCTATCATTTGAAGAAGAAGAGGTTTTCTCCCTTTATGGGTTTCCTCAGGAATATTTTTTTATGTATACTTCATGTGTGTGATTGATGTTGAATACTCTATTGCTTACTTCCATGAGTTTTTGTGATCATCATTGAGTGTTTTGTAATGAGTTTAAAATGGGTATTAATGTTTAAGAACAGTAACAACTGATTCACCCCACCCCCTCTCATTTGTCTAATAGTCCAATTGAGGGTTTCCTTCCACTCCATTTCTCAAGAGGAGTCATATCCCACAAAACATTAGTCAAAAACATGTTCAAAAGATAATTTGAGTAGGACATGGCCTCTGGCCAAAGTCTAGTTTGCATGATTTTGGCTTGAAGCAAAGACATTGCCATTTCAACCAAAGTTCTACTCTTCCCTTCAACTACACCATTTTGCTGAGGTGTGTAAGTAACAAATCTCTATCAAAATATACCCTTGTGTTAGAATTATCTTTAAAATTCCATGTGTATTTTCCTCCATTGGTAGATATTAAACAATTCACAAGTTAGCAACATTGCCTTTTAATCAATGCCCTAAATTCCTTGAACTTTTCAAAGACGTTGTCTTTATTCTTCAAAAAATAGACCGGTATACCTTGATAAAATCATCAATGAAGGTCAAAAAATCCCTTGCACCATCTAATCATGGTTGGTTTATGATACAAAGAATACTCTTAATAACTTCTATCCAACTCTTTGCTCTCCAAGATTTCCCTATCTCAAATGCGCCCTAGTGATGTTTTCCAAGCACACACCCTTCTCAATGTTCATACACCATCAAGGGGCACTACACTAGGAAGCACATTAACCATACTAAGCTTGTTCATTATTTTCACACTTTGAAAATTCAAATGCTCAAGTCTATCATGCCAAATTTTGCTCTAATCACCAATCTTGCCTATGAGTGGAGTTACTCCTAGACCCCATTTAGAGAAATTACAAAAATTATGCAATATGTTTTTAGGATGAAAAATACCATCAATGAAAACAACAAACTCATTATTAATATCCTTCACAACAAACCTATTGGGTCAAAATTCAATTTTCTTGTCAAACTGGTTTAGTTAGGAATACAAAGAAGAAATTGGAACTCAAACTTGGTACATGATGCACATCAGTTATCACACCATTATGACATCCAATCATGCCACAACCAACAATAGTAAGTGCATAACCATTTGCAACAAATACCTCTTCTTTTGTGGCCTAATTTAAACAAGAAAAGCAAGAATCATCCTTAGCCATATGATGAGTACAATTACAATCGACTATCCACTCACTTTTAGAAGTGTGAACATGCAATGCCTGAAAAGTACTAACAAAAAAGGTATATTCATCCCCCTTATCTTTAGAAAGTCAATTTTGTAGGTCAATCAATCAATTATTCAACACCTCACTTTCAATCCTTTTACCTTTCCCTCAAGATCATTGGTTTTCTTCTACAAAATCTTCTCGACATGTCTTACCCTTCCATAGTATCAACAAGTATTATTTTTTTTTACCTTTATTAGACAATCGTTGATTGACATGGTTATTCTTGGCACACTGGTCAAGACAATCCTTATCACAATAATCTTTGTGATCTTTCTCTCCATTATTTTTATTTTATTTATTAACTGGGGAAATCGGAGAGCAGGCAGGCACATACTCACGTGACACGTGGTTGTGTTATCCGACTGCTACCACTATAACCCCAGGCATGCCAACGTGGCCCCTCATGCGACACACAGGGAAAATCGATGGTTTCGAACGAGTGACTTCACATAATGGATTTCCTTAACAACAAACTCCATCACCGACTATTCTACACCCCGTGGGCATCTTGCTCTCCATTATATCTGCAAGCTCTTTCTCTATAGTTCGATGGAAAGTTTTCCCTTAAGGAGATGGGCCTATTGCTTTTTCTCAATTTTACCTTCATCGTAACTTTTCTTATGCCCTAATTATAGAACCACATAAATAATCAAAGGTATATTATTTACCCCCTTTTCTAGAGGTCAAATTTGTTGATTTTTTCAATAGAACAGGTTTAAGCATGAAGTTCACTCCATTTTAGCATTTTACTTAAACCATAACCAATTATGTTGCAGCAACCAAGATCACAAGAAAAAACACCATTCACAAGTACACTAGAAGTATCATAGGAAACCCTTCTCAAAAAGGGAAGAAAACCCAACCAAATTTGTTGCTAAATTCTTCAAGAGAAAGACCTTCACCACCAAGAAAACCTAGCACACAAGAGGGTGCTAACAAACCCTAGAAGACTAGCACCCAAGAGAGGTGCGCACTTTTCCCAAGAAGATGTACTTGTTGAAATTTCCAAACTCACACAAAAGATATAATTCCTCAATGGGGAATCTACCTTTACTTATATTAGACTTGACCTGTCAACAGAAGTGTCTATTGGCACAACAGGGCCAACCTCTCTAACTCACAATATAATTAATAATAACCAGATTAATTATCTTTTACATTAATTATCAATTACATTAAGGTGGGTCCGACCTGTACCCTTTACATTACAATTAGGGTTACAGGCGGGTCTAACTCTTGAAAAATATAGCAAGGGATCTCATACAGCCACTAGTTCTCAGACACTAGGGGCACATCCATAGGGATGTCCATATATCTATCTCGCTGAATTACACAAGAGAACCACTCTCACTAGTGCTCAGCCACTAGGATCAAGTTCACTTATGCTCGTCCACAGGCATGTCCACTCAACAGATCTTCTTTCCCACTGCATTACATAGGAGAGTCATCTGGAGTTCATGATCTCAACTCTCTGCTCAGAGGAGGCTAATACATCATATTCATCTATGTCTAATGGCAATGCACCCATCTCTATGGGAATTCACATGTTCACCTTGTGCTCATCCACGGACACGTCCAACTCAGCATATCTCCTTTCTCACTACGTTACACAGAAGAATCATCTGGAGTTCTTCTCAACTCTCTGTAAGGAGGAGGCCATCACTACATTCCAGTTTTGTCTCAGATAGGAACCACACACCCATCTCAGGGGATCTCTCTTAGGTCGACTCAATCAGTCTGTGTCCTAGAGAATGTCTCACGCAGTTGTAATCATCAACAAAACTAGCATGGAAAGTCAAACAAGGAACATCATAAAGTTTCTTCAAATTTGTCAAAATCAATACTATAAGCTAATCATCTTTTTTCATAAAATCATTTTCACATTCACCCAAGTTCTACTATAGCTCCTTCACACAAGCCAAATAATCTTAAATCCTATCAAATGAAAGAGGGTTAAGAGAGACCAACTATTTTTCAATCTGCATAACCTGACTCTCATCAATCTTATCAAACAAAGTATTCAATTTCTTTTAGACTTGATTCAAACAGTGCTAGTTGTGTGAAAGAAAATCTCCCTAAACATGTATGGCATCATGACTCCTAAAGCCTCATCCTTCTTTCCAATAATAATGAACTTCATTTTTTCAACCTTGGCTCTGGAACCACGATCTTTGTACACTACCAGAGCACTTTACTTTTTAATAGCATTTCCATAACTTGTGCCCACATGCCATAATTGTGACCATTTAAAAGCATGTACTCTTACTTAGAATTCATCATCACTCTACAAACCCTGATTCAATCTACAATTGTAAACCTAAGTCAATATATTTTAGAGATCTTTACTCGAATAGGAGTACATATAATGGCAATAGCCTCCAAAGCGAATTGCAGAAAAACAAGGTAGATATCAAACCACTAGGACTAATATTGAGTTGGAGAACTAGAGAATTGCAATTGTGATTAAAATATGAATTCCATGAGAGAGATTTGGTGAGCAAGAGGGTGGCTCTTTGTAGCGTCCCCTCTGTTACGAAAACAAGTGATGTACAAAAGAGGTAAATATTTTTTTTTTGAACAACGTTATGACAAGTGACATGTGTCACAACATATATTAATAACTACACGGTCAATTTCATCAAAAAAAAACAAAAACAACATCACTATTATTCAATCAACCGTATTACATAAAGATAAAAAAAAGTAAGCTACCTGTCCAACTTATCCTGCAAGGTTAGGACCTCCAAGACACATAATCAATGCTCAAGTCCACGATTCATCCGATTGATTTTGACCACTTAAGGTCTCAGGACCGGTGATTGTTCTGAGGAACAAGGAGGTATCTAAATCCCATTAATCCAATCATAACAACAAAATCAGCTAGATTTATCAACCATACTTAATCATCAATTCTCCATGGTGCAACAGGATATTGTACTAAACTTATCAATTCTTCAAGCAACAATTGAGTGTAAATGAGTAAGAGGCTTTTACATAAAGAATAATAACCCAAAGAGCATAAGTAAAATCTTAGTCTCATGTAGTTCAACTATGCATATTCATATTAAGGAATATCTTCTAATAATATATCAGGAATTTAAAGGCTAAAATTATATATACATTTACAAGAAACCACAAGAAGAACAATCTTCTTAAGCAATACATTAAATTTAGATGCTACTTTACATTATGTATCTAATTTATAAAACTAATAAAAATCAATCATAAATAGCAATTTATAAGAAGTCTATTGCTTGCATATCCATTTTAAAAGAACTAAGAGGTTCAATAATAACAAGCAATATGGAAAGATTCCAAGACTACCTTACATTTCCATTGTAAAGAAACTATAAGAAGTTCAACAAATAATTAAGAATTAGATAAGATAAATTATATGCTTTCTTGTATATCCATATAAGGATAATTAAGAAGATCAAGTTTTATTTAAACAATAAAAATAAAGAACCCAATGTTGACTTATAAATCCAATTAAAAGAACTAAAGGAAGACTCAACAGTAATATAAGAATCCAATGTCAACTTACAATTCCATTCAAAGGTATTAAGGAAGACCAAATCTTATTTCAACCATTTATAAGAATGCAATTGCTATCTTAAAAATTCATTAAAGGAGTTAAGGGAAGACCAATCTTATGTTTAACAATTAAAAGATATTCAGATGCTAAATTACATCTCCAAGTAAAGAAACAAAAGAAGGAGTTCTGGAATTGATCCCGGCCCTTGATCCAGTGTGCAGAAAAATCCGAAATTTGTTCCAGACCTTAATCTGACACTCGTTCCAAGCCTTAATTTGGAACTCAATCTAGACATTAATCTGGCACTTAATCTGGTCTTGGATTCGGCACTAATTTCTAATAATTTAAATTAAATTCAACGTGTAGCAAAAACGTTTTTATTAATTGCATATCCTTAGAGGAAGGGACAATAAATTTGATGCAGGGTCTGTCAAGAAGTGGCAGTGATAGGTAAAAGATGAGTGAACATGTATATGCAAATCCAATCAAACAATTACAAAACTCACCCTTCTTGGTTTTAATTCTACGAATGTTACCACTATTTTAAAACAACGAAAATCAATACAAAAATCAGTTAACTTGAAATGGGAAAATTAGACACGAACAAGTTAATTAACACTGTTATTTTCAAGAGAGACATTGCCATACGAAACCTAATCCAACCCTGGATCCGGCACCTGATCTAGACCTTGAAACGGAACTAAATTTCTAACAATTTCGAATTAAAATTTACATGCAGCTAATAAAAATTTGGTAATAGTTAAGCTTCAAGAAAGGGCAGTAAATTAATTAAAGAGGCACTCGAGATTGTCAATTATTTGTTGTAGCCCCAAATGCATTTCCGAATTAAATTCTAACAAGCATAATTTTTTTAAAATTCAAGACAACAAAAGAGGAATCAAACACTCAATCGGCAAATTTCTGGGTTATTCAAAATATGGGGCAACAGTGACACCACAATCCCTTTTCCAATAGAAATTGATTTACTCACGCATAACAACAACTAAGAAATTTGAAGATAGTAAGGAACACATTATTGGAGGTTCATTCTACAGGAATTTTGTTATTCAGAAATTTTTCATCGAATGCCAATGTTCCATGCACAATCAGTAACCAATTTTGAAATTAAAAAAAAAAAAAAAGAATAATCAGATATCATCTTTGTTGGAAAAATCAAGGGCGTAGAGAAAATTTAAATTAAAAATTCTGCAATGATAATCAAGACAACGACCTTGAAATTCGAAATATGTACATACACATATTAACAACATCCATTGCTTATTTTGAGAATTTGAAATGACAGTAATATTCAAAAATTCGCTCTCTAGAATTCATAAAACTATCAAGAACTTGTCATTTTAGATTTTAAATGCAACAGAATTACAGTGGTTTTCTAAAATTCTATTACACAAGTAAAATTCTTAATATAATTACAAATCTACTTTAAATTAAAAATATGAACAACCAATCAATGGCAGCGACCAAGAAGAAATCGTGTATGGATTAAAAACTAGCAGCGAACAAGTAGAATAAAATAGATTGGCAAATGAAAAGAGAGCTAACACAAATTCCAAAAACTTACTTGAGAAATTGAAATGGCATCACATTCCATAAATTCTTTTATTACACAAAACCCATCAAGAACTTGCCAATTCGATCAAAAATAAAAATACAGTTACAACAATATTTATAGAGACTATATATGCAATTTTAACTGATTAAAATTACAAAACTCAAATAAGAATATCGTAACTGAAGACAACGAAGTCGAAGATGTTCTTCAGCAAATGGCGCTCCTTCCTTCCTCCCGCTTGCTAATCACGGAGACTTCACTGGTACCTCCCAGCCAACGCTAGGGGTACTCTTCTTCCCCCTTAGCCCCTCGAGCCGCAAAGGGACCAAGCACACACAAACCAGAAATACTCTAGCTCCAAGCTTGCCTCGCAAGGTAGAGCCACCACTCTATATCAATCTTGGTATCCTAACTCTCACAAGTAAAACCAATCAAAATGATTTTGGCAGCATAACTTTACCAATAACCAATGTCCCCCTTTCCCATCTAGACCATTTGCTTTATAGGAATTTTCTTACTGACACATGCCCACATGCACGGTTAATTTTCTTTTTAATTAAATAAATTAGGATTATTCACCCTCACACTTGTCACCCTCTCCCCAAGTTGCACAAGTAATTACATATTTTATTTTAATTAAAAGTCAATTTCTCTCACATTTCTCAAATGTGTTCCTTAAATCGCTCTTAGTTGTCTCTTTATTCCCTAGCTTCTCATTTAATGATTGTCTCCTTACTAAATCTTAGTTAGAGTTAAAATAAGAGTCTTCTTCTAGTTAGACTAGTGGTAGCTAGACTCCAGATACCATTCTATGTGTACACCTATTCTCTCATACTTTATTTCTTTCTTATTTTAAAATTTCATTTTAGTATTTTCTTGCACACATGTGCATTATATCAAATCTTTAGATTTATCTCACTTTTTCTTTAGATTGATTTATCTCTAATCTTTTATTTTATTTAACAAATTATTTTAGTCCCCTAACTAAACTTAGACTTAGGCTTTGTCTTAGAATAGGCTTAGACTTTTATAGGTATTTATAATTAATAAAATTACTCATTAATTAATTATTTTAAATCCGACAATGTCAAATCAATTCATTGTTTTCTAGGCCACCTAGATTCATTGACTCAATTTTTTAAATTACGCGATATGCCCTTCAAGACGTGCTCTTGTGCTCCAAGGGTACCACTCACTTTTTGACTGGATTTGGTAGTTTGTCCAACCCTTGGAGTCAACACTCCACTCAGTCGACCTTGTGAGAGACTAAGGAATTCTAAGGAATAAGAACTCTGCCTTATTGTGTGCCCCTTAGAAATCTTCGTGAGAGATTGTCTCAGTCCGCCCTCACGACATCGTGGATCTCTTGAAATAGGTAATCGTTAACCTACAATTCGAGACATGGTGGGAGTGGTAGTAGGTTGTGTCGGGGACTCTGCCACACCTCTCCCTCAATGTCTGGTTTTCTGTGCATGGCTCCTTTACTTCTTATGTGAGTCAGATTAGAAAGCATCGTCAGCCTGCATCCATTGACAAAACACTATCAATTATCCATATACAAAATCATACTATAATCAATCATATGTCACATATTCATAAAATCAAATACTCAAACCAATACAATCCACTCCTTGACTCAATCTGGAGTCCAAGGAGGTCCATTGATGCCATCAACATCTATAATCTGTCATGTGTCCTGCACACTCAAGTAAACTCATCAATAGTATCTATCAATGCATATATCAAGTAACAATAAATCACAACCCATCAATATCATCATGTAAAATCCATAGTCGAAACAAATAACAATTTACTATAACCAAATCACTTGCACGCAAGTGTCCTCAAAGAATAAGTCGATAACATGTGCTCAGTAGAGCGGGATGTTACACTCTTGAGATAAAAATATCTCACCTGGAAACTCCACAGTGGCTCTGTTCTTAAAATGGGCATGTTGTAGACTCAAATCGTGCATATCTTGGCTATGTCCAACATCTCAGTGAAGCCATTAATCCAAGTTGGAACTCCAAACATACCATACTTATTCTCTTAAATCTAAATCTGAAAAATTCTTTGTTAAAACATTACTGCTGTAATTTTGCTATAAAGTCATGAGAAAATGCCCTTGCATCTATGATGATCTTAGTGTATTTCAATCTTGCTTGATATAGAGTGCCCCACCTCCATCCATTGACCCAAATCCTTCATGGTCAAAGACCTTTAATGCTAAAAATCATGATTTATTTTTTCCATTCATTTCCATCATGTCCAAAAATCAGCATGGATGTGTCAATCCTTAGGTGGCAGTAAGGTACCAACCCTTAGTCTTGCTCAAACCCCTTCACTCCTTTCCTGATGGGTATCTAAAACTTCTTCCAAAATTCAATGGTAATGGCCCAAGAACAACATATGCACATATCACAATGTTCCAAAATTTTACCGACAATCTTCTTGTCGAACATGAAGATGTTTTCATGTGGATGTTTGTGCATTCTTTGTAGAGTGAAGACTGAGTTCGGTTCAGATATTTGTCATCCAAAACAATCTCTACTTTTTCATTTTTGTGTGATCTTTTCTTACGTAGATGGGGAAAGAGAAAGGACTCTTTCCAACTCTTAATGGATTTTAGTTTTTTGAAAATGATGATTCTAAAAGTGTAACAACATTCAATGGACAGTTTCACCAGTCTTAATTTGAAATTCCAAAAAATGTGAGCCTTTTAGCATTGTACCATGTTAATTTGTGCTACTGTCCATGATTCTTATTTTTCACTATTTCTCAAAGAGAATCATTCCCCATATTTGGATGTCATGTTTGATGATGCCTTGGAATTTGAAAATAATATCGTGGCTCCCAACAGGTTGAGACTTCTCACTCCCAAACTCTGAAGAAATGTGAAAGGGGGCAAGGACCGAATGTTGCATTGTCTATTTTAATCGTATGAATCCATGTTTACAATAGGGCCTTCTAATACTACCATCATTTTAAGAGAATAAAAAACCAACGCCCAATTTTCCTTAAAAAATGCAAGCTCAATTATTAGAGGAATCCTTTCCGCCCATTCGATACACAAGGTGACAATTTCATTGTAATGGATCATTAGCTCATTGATTATATAGGGGTTTTCATGAATTTGGAGGTCATTTTCAGCCTCAAAGTCTTCTTGGGCCAACATGTCATGTGGATATTGTTATCAAAGTTCTATAAGGAAGATTAAGTGATTATATAGGGGTTTTCATGAATTTGGAGATCATTTGCAGCCTCAAAATCTTCTTGGGCCAACATGTCATGTGGATATTGTTATCAAAGTTCTACAAGGAAGAGTAATAGCCATTGGGGTTTCACCGATCATCAATTAGAGGCTACTAATAAACACTTTTATGGATAATATACATAAGAATTATGATGAAAATTCCAAGCAACGCATGAAATCAACTTTTGTAATCCCTATTAGCAGCGAGCATGTGTTGGTTGAATTTGAAAACGAGATTGTGTGAAATTCAAGTGTGTTATGAGGAAAATATCTCTATGGATAGGGTAAGCCACAACAGATAGGTATGACTGCAGAAATCAACTATTCACCATAAACATGCTATATAAACCAATGTACAAACAAGATAAGAAAGGGACCTACCTCGTCCATACGTTTGATGATGTCCACCGTTGAGCACTTTGACCCAAATCTTTATACCTGCAACAAGTTCTCAACAAACAAGCGAAGCAAGCATATAGTGATAATATAAAAGGTTAGCACATTAGATAGCATAATCCATTAATATACAAAACAAACATGCCCATGGATAATAACTCATATATTTGCAAGATATCAATTGGACGGGAAAGGAGTATTTCTATTAATAAATGATCAACAGAAGTGAAAATATTACAGACTTCTGTGTCGCCATGGTTCGGAACCAAGAAACCAAGTTCCTTCCAGCTGGGCCTCCACTACTTCAATCCTCCACCAAAGGCAAGCTCATATAATGGAGACAAAGAGGTTCTCCATCAATAAGGGAAGATCTTGGGGGATGAACACTGTGTTCAGACTTAAAGGACAAAGGGATGCAGACTCAATATGAAGTAATAATTTCTCCAAAGTAACTTTGCTCTCAAAGTTGAATTCTCTCTTCTTTTCCATAGCTCGGAATTGGATTATTTATAGCCTTAAAAATGCAACTAAAGGGATGAGTCAGAACGTTTCAAGTATATGGAAGGCCAAGGATCAGAGATCTCCTGTCGTGACATGGAAACCCAACATTTAATTTTGATTTTCTAGCACAAATCTAGATGTACGTGGGTTGTAGTGGAGAAGCCTGTGTATACGCTTGTTGTATAGGGTGCAAGATGCGTACAAGTGGAAAAACTTTATATTTTTGTCTCTAGATTTATCAATCAGGGAAAGTGAGTCTGCATAGAAAAATGGAGTAAGTCCCTCTTTGTAAGATTGCATAGGGTGAGGAAAAATTTTCTCTAACAGATGCCCCCTAATGTGTGAGGTCATAAGAGTATATGTGATTGCAAGATACCAGATATATAAAATATGCAGAACAGAAATGAAATGCTAGAAATGACAGAATAACAGTAAAATATCCAGCATAATCTTCACAATACACAGAAATGATATACGAAATAGCAACAGAAATAGCACTTTGAA
>SNQJ01S0001396.1:61769-73202 GCA_010110895.2 Picea sitchensis
CCCCGGGAAACACTAGTTTGGAATGTAAGTCTATATAAGTGATGTAAGAAATGTGAGATACAACAAGTACACTAAATAAATGAACCTGATACAATGAAATCTCCTCTCAAGCTGATATAAAGGTCCAAGAAGATGAATGTGCCCAAGCATGGTGCGCCCTCCTCACTTGTTTCTCTATCCCACTCTAGCCTTGCGCCCTTGCTCCTTATTGCTTTGTAGAAGAAACCCTTTCACACAAATCTGCACTTGTGTGCTACCTCTTCTAGGAAACAATCCAAACAACAATCGACCAAGGATAAGACATGCCCACTAGGTGTGTGCCTTCCTCCTATAGTGCACCCTCCTCCAAGCAAGTATGAACACCACAAATAAATGAGAGCCAAAGCCTCCTAGAGCCCTCCATGGAAGAAGTTCCCTTGCTTCCTATTAGAAATAATAGATGTGCTCGTTTAACCATATACAATATAGCAATATTGTCACCCAACCATAGGCCGAAGCCACCCCCGAGGCCACCCCCGAGCACATTAACCTTGACAGAGAATGATTCTGATAGAAAAGCAATAGCCAAAAAAGGCTAATGCACCAAGCAAAGATAACCAAGACTGATCAGAAAGTCCAATCATAACCAATAGAAACTTCGAGCCTAAATCAAGAATACAGATTGCAGTAGTTGAAGTTGTAGCTTCTCCCCAGACTTGCGCACTTGCCTAGTTTATGCAGTGCGCACTTCTTCATTGTTGTAATTTCGAGTTGTGTGTACCAAATGAGGTCTGGCTACTTGTATTTATACTATTTTTTCTGAGCTATCTGGACCGACTTCTCATTTTGGAGGCTAAATACTTAATATTAAATATTTCCTTGAGCCGACTTGTCTTCTAGGGTTATGTTCAATGCTTTAGGGTTTCTTCTTGCTTCCCAAAATATTCCATTCTTGTCAGGGTTAGATGTGGAGGTAAATACCTCCCGCATCTACCATAATATCAACACTCCCTCCTAGCTAGGGATATATTGAAGGCAATGGTATTGAGCACAAACATACCATTCAACCGGCAGCATCATCATAGTCATACAGACTCTCTCATGATTAGATCATGAGCACCATCATCACTATCATCTAATAGCATCAACTGCATCATCTCTCGAAGCCATACTTTATCTGAGTAATCAGGCATGATGTTGAATAAGTCACTCACTCCACAAAGTGATACAAGGACCATTCTTCTAATATGGGCATACGTCCTAGAAGAATGACTATCTCAAAAGATGTTAAAAGCTACTCCATGGACTACAAAGACCATTCCTCTAGGAATGTCAAACTAGGACTATTTTCTAATCGAGTCATATGTACCATAGAGATCCATCTCCACCTATATGCCTTAGAAAATATCGGTATTGAACCATTTTCCTAGTCGGGCCACAATTTGTGCCTTTAGGAAAAGTACTAGTCCATGATATGTCAACAAACTGTCAACCTAGACCATTCTCCATAGAGAGAATACCAGTCCAACAACAATTTGTTCTATCTAGACCATTCTCTACTTGGAGAATGTTTGTCCACAAGCACATTGACTATCCATCTAGTTGATAATCATTTTCAACACTACTGATAGTCTACATGGAATTCTGAACAATGTCATTCAATAGAACACAACTATGTTTATCCATAGTAGTACACAACTACAATCCAGTAGTACACTACCACACCAAGTAGCACACAGCTACTCAATCAGTGACACGTAGTCACAACCAGTGGAACATATCCACCATAGTGGCATACATATATTGTCCAAAGACATAAAGTCTCCATAGAAATCATATCATTTGATATCAACTTGCATAGAAAACAATATCATGATATAAACTGATTCATCTGGGCTATTCTTCAAATCACATCTGTGAGATATAGAAGAGCATCTGCCCTCAGAAAGTAAAACATCATCCATGAGCTATCTGGACTATTCTTCTCAAGCATAGAAGAATAAATGCCCTGATTTATGAGCCTGGACCATTCACCTAACTAAGTCATTCCTATGGCACTAAATAAAGTGCAACCTGAAGAGAATGAGTCTATCCTAGGGAATGTTTGTCCCTGATTGTTGAACCTGGACCATTCGCCTAACTGGGCCATTCCTCCGACACTAAATAAAGTGCAACCTGAAAGAATGAGTCTGCCCTAGGGAATGATTCCTCAGATCATTTCCTAAGGAAATGATTGTCCTGCACCAACCTCCAAAATGGACCATTCTTCAAAACTATGAACTTCGAAAGAATGATTGCCTGGCGAGGCAGACCATTCTACTTGACCACTACTAAAAGTGACTGCCAAGAGGAAAGACTGTCCTAAACCATTCCCCCACACTAGCCACAAGGGGAATCTCTGTCTATGGTACATCAACAATCTATCGAACCATTTTCATTACGAAAATGATCGTCCGATCTGGACCATTTTCCAAGCTGGAAAATGCTTGTCCGTTAGAAATCTCAAACCACTTTCGAACTGGAAAGGAACTATTCATCCTGGACCATTTTTCGAACTGAAAAATTATTGTCCATAAATCAATAACACATCATTTCTCCCTCCCAACCTGGGAGTAATCTCTTCCTTTTTCAATAAATAAGTCATCTCCACGAGCTCCAGCTTGTTTCTTGAGTACGCAAACATTTTCCATCTTGGACAAAGGATTTACCAAAATATTTTCTATCTGCTCATCTGTGGAGATATATATTGGAGAACCACTTCTCTTTTCTAGACTTCATCATGGAGAATGTAATGCTTGATCTCAATGTACTTCGGTTTGTTTGGAACATTGGTTTTCTCTGAAGGCTTCATATAGCTCTTGATCATTACAATATATCATGGTTGAATTCAACACTTTTTTTCTT
Source organism: Picea sitchensis (assembly GCA_010110895.2). Classification (NCBI taxonomy): domain Eukaryota; kingdom Viridiplantae; phylum Streptophyta; class Pinopsida; order Pinales; family Pinaceae; genus Picea; species Picea sitchensis. The sequence goes on from SNQJ01S0001396.1 coordinate 64,653, forward strand.
GCTAGCTCATGACATCGTGGCAAGCCTCAAACTGAAACATATCCAAGTAGCACTTCTTTTGTCATCATGAGAGTTTGTCATGGATTAGCAATCCATCATCCTAAACTTCTGAGTAACCATTGTGATCTTTGTCATAGAAATATTTCACCATGCTTTTGTTGTGCATGAGAGGGTTTGCACCAAGTTGTTTGAATCCATACAATATCTTCTTCCATCTGCATACAAGGGTGTCTTTCTAGTATACCTCAAAACCTTGAGGTTTCTCTACATATGCTTCTTGTTCAATTACTCTAGAGAACATTCTTTGCATTCATCTGATGTAAACTCCAACCCATGGATATTGTAGAAGATATAATGGCTCAGGTAGAGGTATGTATGGCTACTGGAACAAGCTACCATCATAGTCTTCTCACTCCATCTGGGAGAACCTCTAGTTATGAATCTCGCGATGCTTCCATTCATAAGTCTTCCATGCAATGTTCTTCATCACAAATTCCATTTCTTCTGCTTGATTTCTTCTATTGGGTTCAAACCAAGATGGTAGTCTTGTGATTCTTGATAAAATGATTGGTTGTTTTGGCTTTTCTTTCTTTCTTGGAATCTCCATGTGCTTCCTCATGTTTCTCTTTAGCTCTTGGGTCCATGGATTTTTCTATAGATTCCATGCCCTGAAGATTCCAACTTCTTCCTTTCATCATAGGATCATGGATGTGGATGGACAACCAGAGATACTTTAAGGCTTATTTTTTAAGAAGACTTCTTCTAACTAAACACGTGCTTCTTTTCATGGCTGCTACCATTGATGGGAACATGGATAGATACTTCATAATCCTCAATGGATCATAATATTTAGGATCAGATCCCTCCTAATCCTTGCTTCATGCATGAATTCATGCTCTTCTTTTGGAATTATATAATCAGCTCCCTCCATCTAGGAGAGTCCATGCTTTCGCCTGCATCCTTATTGCCTTCTACAAAGTGTCACAAGTATTTTTCTAATTTCCTTTTGATCGATGACTTATTTATGTTTTTACTTCTTCCATGTTTCTTCAAATTTGATTATGATATCGTCTTATCTTGTAGTTGTTACTTATGTTAATAGCTTCCATAGGAATTGTTACCAGGGATTGTCAATGCACTTCATCTTTTCATGTGTATTGCTTGACTTGTAGTCATCGTGATAACAATCCTTATCTTGTTACTCTTCATAGGTATTGTTTCTCTTTGAACATCTTATCTTCTAAGAAATAGATATACAAGATATGTACAGAAACTATGTAAACATGGTATGTACAAGAATTATGAAGAATATTGTTACCTTGTCATTTAGAAGAAGAATTATATTTTGTCCTGATTGGCCTTCTTTGAGGGTTCCCTTTCTTTAGCAACTGATGCTTCGTGTGTTTCCTTCCTTTTCTTTAACTCGGGACAATGATTCTTGTAGTGACCATATTTTCGACAGTTGAAGCATTGTACTTTTGACATATATTTCTCTTGATTTGGTTTCTTTCTTGAGCCAAACTTCTTTTTATTCCTGAAATTCTTGAACCTTGTTATGAAGGCTTGATCATCGTATTTCTTTTGGGGTTTCTCTTTTTCACTAATCCTTGATTCTTCTTGTGCACAGCAAGTCCAAAGTTCTTCAAATGTGGGATACTCATTCCTTGTGTTCATGCTTGCGAAATATGCATCCCATGTCTTGGGAAGACCATTGAGTACTATATTTACCAATTCCTTCTCTGAAATGATTTCTTCAATAGCTTGTAGTTGATCTATTAACTGAGATATTCTCACAAAGTATGATGTTATTCTTTCATCATCATTCATTTTCATGTCACGAAGCTCATTCTTCAGACTCATTACTTGTCCAATATTTCTGACTGAGAAGAGGTTTGTCAGGGCATCGTACATCTTCTTGGATGAGTCAAGATGGGAGATGTAGGGTATAAAGTGGTCTTTTATAGAGTCCACTATGATACTCATGGCATTGATGTCATTTCCTTTGAACTTCTCCATAACTGCAATGTTCTGAGGTTCCTTCTCTTTTGCTTCTTCGAACTGTGGTTCCATGACCTTTCCTTTCACGATATCCAACACTTTATTCTTGGTAAGGATGAGGTCAATCCTTTTCTTCCACGCTCTAAAGTTAGCAGCCCCTTCTAACTGGTTTCTGACTTCATAGAGTAAGTCATAACTCCTTTGACTTGGTCAACCTTTGACCAAAAACTCAAACTTGACGTCTTAGTTTGCTGAGAGTACCAGGAGGTGTGCTAGGCTAGGGCGCACTAGGCTATCCATAAATTAGGTCAATATATTCACTTAAGGTGCCTCAACAAGAGGGTTAGGGTTTCGTTGCTACAATAAAAACTGGTTGCAACTGTAACTGTGACTGAGCAAATCCTCCCAATCTATCTTCCAGCAGTTAGACTGTCTGAATATAGTGTGGGCCCATAACCTGTTAGAAATAATACATGTGCTTGTTTAACCATATACAATATAGCAATATTGTCACCCAACAATAGGTCGAAGCCACCCCCGAGCACATTAACCTTGACAAAGACTGATTCTGGAAGAAAAGAAATAGCCAAACAAGGCTAATGCACCAAGAAAAGATAACCGAGACTGATCATAAATTCCAACCATAACCAATAGAAACTTCGAGCCTAAACCGAGAATACAGATTGCAATAGATGCAGTTGTAGCTACTCCCTAGACTTGTGCACTTGCCCAGTTTTTGCAGTGTGCACTTCTTCACTGTTGTAATTTCTAGCTGTGTGTAACAAATGAGGTATGGCTACTTGTATTTATATTTTTTTTCCTTAGCTGTCTAGGCCAACTTCTCATTCTGGAGGCTAAATACTTAATATTAAATATTTCCTTGAGCCGACTTGTCTTCTAGAGTTATGTTCAATGCTTTAGGGTTTCTTCTTGCTTCCCAGAATATTCTATTCTCGTCAGGGTTACACGTGGAGGTAAATATCTCCCGCGGCTACCATAATATCAACACTTCCCTCATCCTTTGCTTACATTCCCATCTCCATTTCTCTCCTCTAGCTCTCCAAGAAAACAAAAGAGTGAATGAGCCTCCAAAAGCCCTATGCACCCCTCATATACCTCCATAAGGAAACCTAAGAGATGGATGGTTGAGATCTCTACATCCCATCTCTAATAAAATTTTAAGATCATCCCACAATAATATCACTCACAAACCCATTTTGGGTTAAGTTCCCTAAGTACACTTTATGTCTATTAATTCACCCACTTAGTGATTAATTAGTCACTTTTGCCTTAAGTGACAAAAATTCAATTTTTGACTTAAGTGAAGTCAAAATTGAATTAGACATAAAGTACAAGGCACGTAGTCCCAATGTACTTCCCTCTTGTGGTTAGAGACTCAAAACCACAAGGGGACCACTTCCCAAGGTACCCAAATATCAACACTCCCTCTTATCGAGGAAAGTGTTTCTCACTGAGCCAATCTTGTCTCTAAAGTAGACATGCTTTCCCCTTGGCAAGGCCTTGGTGAGAATATCTGCAACCTTCTCATCAGTCGAAATATATTGCAATTGTACTAACCTTCGTTGAACCCAATCTCTGATGAAGTGGTATATGATCTCTATATGCTTCGAACTGTCATGAAATACTGGATTCTCAAAGAGTTTGATACAACTCTGATTATCGTAGTGAATGGCAGTCAGAGGCAACTCCTGACCAAATAATCATATCACCATCTTACGAAGACAAATGGCCTCACAACTGGCCTGATTGGACTCCATATACTCTGCCTCGACTGAACTCAAACCAACTGACTTTTGTTTCCAACTGTACCAGGAAACAAGTCCTGACCCCAACCCAAAACAACACCCTGAGGTGCTCTTCCTATCAATAGCACATCCTGCCCAGTCTGAGTCTGTGTAGCCAACCAAACTGACTCCATACCCTCTAACATAGTCCAGGCCATAATCCATTGACCCTTCCATGTACCTCAAAACATGTTTTTCCCCAATCCAGTGAACCTTCTTCGGCTCTACCATGTACCGGCTGAGAGTGTTCACGGGAAAACAAATGTTTGTTCAAGTGTTGAACAGATACATCAACGATCCAATCAACTGTCTATATCATGTAGCATCCACCAAATAGGAATCTGAAGCGCTAAGCTTCTTCCAGTTGGTGACCATGGGTGTCGACATAGGCCTACAATCCTCCATCTGAAACCTGCTCAAAATCTCTGCAGCATACTTCCCCTGTCCTAGGAAGATGTGACCCTCCTCCTCCCATACCTCCATGCCCAGAAAATAGTGCATCAAACCAATGTCACTCATCTCAAACTCTAATGCAAGTCCCCTCTTGCACTCAGCTATGAGATGCTCTACTCTCATGATGAACAAGTCATCCACATATAAAATGAGAATGAGTGTGTCCTCACCTCTAATGATGTAATAGAGGTTAGGATCAACATCGCTCTTCTCAAATCCCATCTGAAGAAAATATGAGTCAATGCACGAATACCAAGCTCTTGGAACTTGCTTCAGACCATACAATGCCTTTCTCAGAAGACACATGTGAGACTCTCTCTCACTCACCTCAAACCCATGTGGTTGCTTAATGTACATCTCCTCCTCAATAAATCCATTGAGAAATGCGGTCTTTAAATCCATCTGATGTATCCTCCAACCCATCTATGTCGCTATGGAAATAATACTCCTAATGGAAGTGTATCTCGAAACTGGTGTGAATGTCTCATCATAATCAACTCCCTCTACCTGAGAGAATCCATGTGCCACAAACTGGGCCTTGTGTTTCTCTATGCTACCATTTGCAGCATACTTGGTCTTGTACAACCATCTTGAAGTCACAACTCACTTCCCCTCTGGCCTTGGAACTACCTCCCAAACATCATTGTGCATAATGAAGTCATACTCCTCCAGCATGGCCTCTCGCCAAACCTGTTGGTCAACTTCCTGCACAAATGTTTGTGGCTTTGCATCTGAGATGCTAGTCACCATCGCCAAGTAGGACCCAAGCCTCTCTAGTGCTTTGCTCTCTCTAAATTGTCTCTTGGGCTCTCCTACATTCTCCTTGGCCTCCTTCATGGTATACTAAAACCAACTTGATTCCATATTCCTTGAAGTAACCAAGGAAGAAGTAAGATCTCCTCACCCAAGTGTCTATGCCTCAGATCTAATCCCAACACTCTGAGATCCTGAATCCTCTGCACCCTCTTCCTGAACCCCTTGCGACTGTGAACCTAAAGTTGTGCAAGGTGAACCTGTCACCCTTGAAACTAGTGTACCATACACCTGAGGTTGTGCTCCCTCTGAAACATCAATATGTGCCTCTGCATCATCCTCAATATTGACTCTTGACTCGAGAGACCTCTAAAAATATATACCCTCCTCAAATCTTACATCTCTGCTCACAACCACTCTTCGTTGTGATGGAATGTAAATCCAGTAGGCCTTTGAGACCTTTGAGTACAAAACTAGAATCCCCTGCTGGGTTGTGTGGTCTAGCTTTGTCCTCCTCTCTGAGGGGACATGAGAATAAATCAAGAAACCAAAAATACTTGTGTGCTCAACATTAGTCCTCCTCGGGATTCTTCTTCCCAAAAATATTATGGGGACTCCTATTATGCAGACAAAATGTAGTAGCACTCACCTCAGCCCAAAGGTATAGAGGAAAATTATGATCATGCAGCATAGATCTCGTTGCACCTGTAATCGCCATGTTTTTCCTCTCGAAAACCACGTCCTGCTGAGGGTTGTAAGGCAAGGTCATATGTCTTCTTATCCCTACATGGGTACAGAAGTCTACAAACTCCCTGGAGGAATACTCACCTCCATTGTCTAAGCACAAGACCTTGATCCTCTTTCATGTCTTGTTCTCCACAAGATCTATGAACTCTTGGAACCTCTTGAAGACCTCACTCTCGGCCTTCAGGAAATAGATCTGGGTCTTCCTTTGTTGGCATGATTTACAGGAAAGCGTGTTCTTGTCATTGATAGAAAGAACAACAACAACGATGGCATGATTACAGGAAGAGTGTGCAGAAGGAATCAAAGCTCAGAAGAGATGGCATGATAAAACTCAGATCAAATCAAGACCGTCGGATCTGCAAGCCAGATCTACAGCAGGGATGAGTTGCGGGGAGCGAAAGCTGAATTAAACTACTCTCTAGTTACAATCTCGCAATCTGTCTAGATCGTCAGATCTCATAACTTCAAATATCTATGACTGCGGTTGATCCAAAAAACAATGAGTTTAAGTCATATTAAATCGTGACCGTCAAATGTGCAATCGCCAAATCTACGGAAAAGATGAATTGCAGAGATTGAAAGGAGAATTAAACATCGCGCTTGTTCCAATCCCACAATTATTCAGGACCGTCTGATCTTATAGCTTCGAAGATCGACGATTGTAGTTGACTCACCAACAACGCACAACTTTAAATTGTGGAGTTTGGGTGTCGAGTTAAATCACTCGCAATTTGTGGTTCCGCAATCACCGTCGACCGTTGATCTACTTCGAGTGTCCTCATGGCCGTTGGATCATTTTTTTGTGGAAGGACAGGATAAGCGGGGAAAAATGATTGAGAATTTGATTATGTGAATTCTTCATAGCCATCGGATCACTTTCGAGTGGAAGGACAGGATAAGCCAACAAAGCCGCATCGCAGAAAGATCGAGTCATCGATCTAAGTTCATGATTGACGAACATCATTCACTTCGGATCTAAAGACGCGAGCAGGTTACACTCTGGAGAGCTTGATATTTGAAATTCCCGAAATGTGAATTTTCGTTAGTCATTGGATCATTCCAAGTGGAAGGACAAGATACACCAGAAGAGCTACATCGCAGAAAGATCGAGTCGTCGATCTAATATTTTGATCGACGAACACCATTAGAGCTACATCGCAGAAAGATCGAGTCATCAATCTAAGGTTCTGATCAACGAACAGGATTCACTTCGGATATAAAGATACGAGGAGGTTACGCTCTAGAAAGTTTGAGATTGGAAAAACCCGAAGCCCGAAAAATACGTAATGAATAAGGACCATCGGATTTGGAGGACAAACGAGGACCATTGGATCAGTGTTGTTGGTCAGCATACAACATTAGAAGAACACATCAGCATATTATGTCAGCAGACCACGTCATCAAGGATATGTGGCAAACCATGTCAGCAAACCACGTCACTGAATACACATGGAATAATCAGATGATGACAAGTGTCAAGAAGAAATTGGCTCGTGCCATGTAAACAAGTGACGTAAGCAATTTGCATCACTACGGGAGAATTGCTTCAGGAGTTTCGCCACCAAGAAATGTCAAAAGCCCTGAAGGACGAAGGTCTGAAGTCACTCTCAGTCATCGATCTAAGATACATTGGGAGTTAGGACAACTGTTATATCTAGGAGAAGAACATGTGCCACATGAGGATCCACGTCAGCAAGACTACGTTAGCAAGTACACGTGGCGTAATCAGACAATGACAAGTGTCAAGTTGATTCAGCATTTCAGGTACGTGGAAATCACAAATCCGAGTGACGCATGGCAGCTACAAGGCTCATGACATGTTATCAAGTTACGTAAGTAGGTGACATCACTCCGGAGGAAAGAAGGGGTTTGAGATTTGAAATCTCCGAAGTCCGAAGACCCAAAGGAGATCTCGACCATTGATCCGAAAGGGACACTCGTCAGTGAATTTACAAATTCAGAAGATTGACGTATGGAGAAAATAACGGATTGAGATTTGAAATCTCCGAAGTCTGGATACTGGTAGGAGATATCGACCGTCAATCTGATGTCAGGTGCACTCTCAACCATTGATCAATATACAGTGGAAGGATAGAGTAAGTGTAATAACCAAAGACCCGAAGTAAAAGGTGGTCAACCATCTCAACGGTTGATTAAGTCCTGGTCGTCAGATTAAGCCTTCTAAGAATCAAATCTAGCGATTGATATGTTTCCACGAAATGAATGAAAATCATCCGATCTATTCGGGAATTCTGATTCAGAAGTTTCGAAAGGTTTGAAACCCAAAAGTTTTGAATGGAAAAGTGTTGAAGTTACCATAGTCGTCCATTTCACGAGAATGAATTGTGGTCGTTGAATTGATAAGCACTCGAGCGCTCGTTAAGCCCAGGCGTATGGTCACCGCCAGTGATCACGTGAAGGCATGGGCTTAGAATCCAAAAAAGCCATAATTTACTGGTTGTAAATGATAGAGTAGACAAAGGGTTTCGACTGCCAGAGAAGCTAAGGAATCTCATCATAACGCCCACTGTTGATGAACACATTGAGCTAACTGCTAGCGATGACAAAGAGTTGCCATGATAATCAGGCAGAGGATTCGACGTGAGAAAACGATGCAGAACAGTGAAGTGAGGTGAGGTTGATGGTTATCTATGCAGTTGTGAGGAAGAGACGCAGTGAAAAACCTATAAGGCAGAGCAATGACGCAGTGAAGAGCATGCAGAGGCATAGTGCATAGAATGCAGATGGTGCACAGACTATAAAACGCAGAAGAACAGAAAGCGCAGGGTATGTG
>SNQJ01S0001396.1:73897-85327 GCA_010110895.2 Picea sitchensis
CAGTTGTCCAACAATTGGTATCAGAGCCAGGTTCCTTTTATCTAAGGGTATATCCTAGAGATTAAACATGACTAGCCATGAAGGAACTTCAACCAATAAGGCCCCCTATTCAATGGAACAAACTTCGCCTTCTGGAAAGTTAGGATGAGAACCTACATAATGGCCCTAGGTGCAGATGTCTGGGATGTGGTAGAGACTGGTTATGTAAATCCAGTTGTACTTGCTTCTAAGGATGAAAATCTAGAATTCATCTTCAACGCTAAGGCTATGAATGTTATTAGGAGTGGGCTTGCAGAAATTAAATTTGTAAAAGTTATGCAATTAGAATCTGCCAAAGAAATGTGGGACAAACTCATGAGTAGTTATGAAGGTAATGAGAAGGTAAAGTATGCCAAGCTTCAGACCTACAGATTACAGTTTGAACAGCTAAAGATGAAAGAGGATGAAACTGTTGGGAAGTACTTTCTGAAATTTGAAGAACAAGTAAATGCGATGATAGGACTTGGTGAAAAAATTGAGGATGCCTCTTTAGTTCATAAAATTTTGTGATCTCTGCTAGATAGGTTCAACCCAAAAGTCTTTGTTATAGAAGAACTTAATGATCTAAAATCTTTGTCTATTGACCAACTCCTAGGAACTCTAACTGCCTATGAAATGAGGATAGGTAAAGATAAACCCACCTCTAGAGAAGCATCATTTATAGCAGATAAGAATGAGGATTCTGAGCCTATTGAAATTGAAGCAAAATTTGTGAGACTAAAGAAAGGATCATGCAAGTAACAAGGCAAATTTCCCTTCAAATGTTTTAACTATGGAAAGATAGGTCACTTTGCATCTAAGTGTCCACACAATAAACAGGATCATAACACTAAAGGTGAAAATAAGTACAAACCCAAGATATTTGGTAAAAAGAAAAGTCTATGTGTAAACAATGATGACTCTTCAGAAGACACAGATAGTGACATTTCCTGTGAAGATAAGATTAATGACTTTATTCTTATGGCCAAAGAGGATTATGATAATAAAAGCACAGAAAGTGATGTTGACGATGAAGAAGTTGTGGTTGACTTGGAAAAAGAACTAATCAGTGTTCTAGAAGAAATTGCTAGACTCGGATCTAAGAAGAAAAAGCAAAAACAATTGTTGATACAGTTCGAGAAGACAATAAAGAACCTGATGAAGACTTTGCCCTACTAAAAATGGAATTAGAAGAGGCAAAGAAAATAGAGGACATTCTGAAACATTAGTTATCAGAAAGAAGGCAAGATGTGAAGCCTTGGAAGAATAGGTAGTAAAAACCAGAAAAGAGATGGAGAAGTTTAAAACATTGTATCTCCAAAATCTTCCAAGCAATAAAGCCATAGCAGAACTTAACGACATTCTGAGAAAATAGAGATATCCTTTATTGAATACTAGTTTAGGTTATGTAAATAGTTCAAGCATCAATCAGCCAAAAAGCAAAGAGCCAGTAAAGATGATCAAGTTCCAAATCAGCACACAATCAGACAACGAGAGTACTATGTCACCAAAATCTAATAAAGACAAGATGATCCCTCATCAAAAACAAAGAGATCAGAATATGGAGCAACAAATGCCAAGAAGAAGGCCATCCTTCATGTACCAAAAATTATTCCATGGCTACTGTTTTTATTGTTCTAATTTTGGTCATAAGATTGTAATTTGTCAAATTAAGTTTAGAGACATGCAACTGAGGAGGTGAAGAAATAAACAATCTTTACAACATAGAACTAAGCATCCAATGAATATACAACGTAGCACCAGTCACTTTGACCTACTGAACAATGAGATCGAATGTTATAGCTGTCATAACTTCAGCCACAAAGCTGCAAACTGTCATCTGAAGAAGTACAAGGCAGATCCAAGGAAAAATCCTTTAGCTAGAAATGTCAACACATGGAAAAAGAAAGATAGTAAAAAATGTGGTCTAGTACTTTCAGCTCAAAAACAAAAAGACCCCTAGTATATAGACAGTGGATGTTCCAAGCACATGACTAGAGACAAGGATAAGTTTTTGTCTATAAGTAAAAGCAAAACATGAAATGTAACCTTTGGAAATGATAAACCAAGTAAAATCAAGGGTAAAGGGATGGTGAGTTTGAGGAATGGTAAAGGAAAATCCCAGGATGTTATGCTTGTAGATGGGCCGAAACATAATTTTCTCAGTGTAAGTCAAATGTGTGATAGAGGATGTGAAGTGGTGTTCACTTCCAAGGATTGTAAGATAAAGTCTGTAAACTCAGGACAAGTGGTGGCTAAAGGCATAAGGACGGAAAATAATGTATGTGTTGAAAGAATATAAAGAAGAGTTTCATCTAAGAAAACATGATGAAAGCTAGTTATGGCATAGGAGACTTGGACATCTAAAGTTTGACCACTTAATCAAGCTCAAAAATCTTGAGGCAGTAAAGGATCTTCCAAGAATATCAAAGCCACAAGACTCTGTGTGTAAACCCTGCCAAGTAGGAAAGCTAACCAGGACACAGTTTAAATCCAAGAGCTCTACTTCAACAAAGAAACCACTCCAATTAGTTCATATGGATTTATGTGGACCATCAAGACAAGAAGGCACGGGGAAGAAAAACTACTTTATGATGATCAATGATGATTACTCTAGACTTACTTGGGTTTATTTTCTCAAAGAAAAAGCTGAAGCATTTGAGAAATTTAAAATATTTAAGGCTTTAACTGAGAATCAAACAAGCAAGAGGTTAAAGGCAGTAAGATCAGACAGAGGAAGAGAATTTATGTCAAGTGATTTCAAGGAATTTTGTGATAAACATTGGATCAAGAGAGAATACACAATCCCGAGAATTCCACAACAAAATGGAGTAGTTGAGAGGCAAAGCAGAACAATTCAGCAAATGGGCAGGTCAATGATGAATGAGAAGAACATTGGTCAAACTTACTGGGTAGAAGAAATACACACAGCAGTCCATATTCTTAACAAAGCCCACCTCAGTCCACATAGTGATAAGACGCCTTATGAACTGTGGTATGGAAGACTTGCTTCAATCAAACACTTCAAATTCTTTGGGAGTAAGTGTTACATAAAGAATAATAATGAAAACCTTGGCAAGTATGATGACAGAGCTGATGAAGGCATCTTCTTAGGATATGCTACCAATAGTAAAGGATATAGATGCTTTAATAAAAGATTGCATAAATTAGTTGATTGCATTGATTTAAAGGTTGATGAAGGAGTCTCAATAAGAGAGGTGATAAATATTGAGTCTACTACAGAGGACACAACTAAAAATGAAGATGAACAGGTCCAAGAATCAGATGGAGAAGATACACCCAGACAAGAAGATTCGGGACATCTATCAGCATCAAATTCCTCCTCCATAATTACTCAAAATAATCATCCTGGAAGTCAGATAATTGGTGAGAAACACAAAGGTGTACAAACCAGGAGAAGGATAATCAAAGACATCGAGCAATCATATATGGATTTCATATCCATGGTGGAACCCAAGAACTTCAATGAAGCCAATGAAAATGTAAATTGGTTAAAATCAATGAACGAGGCACTGGATCAAATTGAGAAGAACAATACATGGGAGCTTATTCCTAAACCGGAAAATAAGAATGTAATTGGCTCCAAATGGGTGTTTAAAAATGAAATGAATGAACAAGGACAAATTATCAGGAATAAAGCCAGATTGGTCTATAAAGGGTATGCTCAAATAGAAGGACTGAATTTTGATGAAACATTTGTGCTCGTAGCAAGATTAGAAGTTATTAGAATGTTTCTTGCCTATGCTTGTCATAAGAAGTTTAAAGTCTATCAAATGGATGTCAAGTCATATTTTCTAAATGGAGATCTAAAAGAAGAAGTCTATATGTAACAACCAGAAGGTTTCCAACTGTCAGATAACCCTGACTTTTTCTGCAAGCTAAAGAAAGGGTTGAAACAAGATCCTCATGCCTGGTATCACAGACTAGATATGTATCTACAAGACAACGGGTTCAAGAGAGGAACAATAGACAGCATTCTATATATCAAAACAGAGGGTAATGATTTGTTCATTGTGTTGGTCTATGTAGATGACATCATCTTCGGTAGTAATAATACTTCATTGGTACAATGGTTTGCTTCTGCCATGCAGTCTGAATTTGAAATGTCTATGATAGGGGAACTGTCATTTTTTCTTGGCCTACAAATTACTCAGAGGTCTGAAGGAATATTTCTTTCTCAAGCAAAATATCTAAGAGAAATGTTGAAAAGGTTTCAAATGGAAGATTCTAAACCTATGAGTACACCTATGGTCACTGGATGTAAGTTAAGCAAGGATGATGATTCACCTGATGTTGATTAGAGTTCATATAGGTCTATGATAGGCAGCCTATTGTACATCACAACATCTCGTCCAGACATAATGCATGTTGGAATGGTAGGAAGGTGTCAGGTTGCACCTAAAAAGAGTCATTTGTTAGTTGTCAAAATAATATTCAGATACTTGAAAGGAACAATGGAGTACGACCTATGGTATCCTAGGAATCAGAATTTTCAACTATTAGTCTATTCAGATGTAGATAGGGCTAACTGTGCGGATGAAAAGAAAAGCACGAGTGGAGGTGCATTCTTCTTCGGAGATTCCCTTGTATCATGGTTGAGCAAGAAACAAGGTTCCATTTCCTTATCGACTACAGAAGTTGAGTACATTGTAGCTGCCACTTGTTGTACCCAAGTATTATGGATGATTCAGACACTTGCAGACTTGGAGGTAAAATATATTGCATCGATCCCAATTCATTGTGATAATACTAGTGCAATCAGTGTGTCAAAGAATCATGTATTTCACTCCAAGACCAAGCATATACCCATCAAGTATCACTTCTTGAGAGAACATGTGACCAACATTGTTGTGTCTTTGCATTATATTCCATCCAAAGATCAAATTGTTGATATCTTCACTAAACTGCTTGCAAAATCTCAGTTTGAGTATCTCCGCCAGAAGTTGGGCGTGAACCCATCATCAACCTAAGAGAGTCCATCCTGTCAGGGGGTGTATGTATTGGTTGAATATCTGATACCTCCGAAAAATACTCCAAAAGCTCAGGGGGAGCATGTTCTCTTTGACATTGTTGTCAAAGGGGGACAAAATGAGTGGTCTAGATGCTATAGTTGGAGGTCCAAAAAGAATATAGCGGCCTTTTAGGGTTTCCATCAATGCCAAAGGGATTTACAGGAAAGTGCATCCTTGTCATTGATGGCAAGAACAGCAGCGACGATGGCATGATTACAGGTAGAGTGTGCAGAAGGAATCAAATCTCAGAAGAGATGGCGTGATAAAACTCAGGTCAAATCAAGACCGCCAGATCTGCAAGCCAGATCTACGGCAGGGATGAATTGCGGGGAGCGAAAGATGAATTAAACTACTCGCCAGTTACAATCCCGCAATTTATCTAAATCGTCAGATCTCATAGCTTCAAAGATCTACGATTGCAGTTGATCCAACAAACAATGAGTTTAAGTCAGATTAAATCGTGACCATCAGATGTGCAATCGCCAAATCTACGGCAGAGATGAATTACGGAGATTGAAAGGAGAATTGAACATTGCATTTGTTACAATCCCGCAATTAGTCAGGATAGTCCGATCTTATAGCTTTGAAGATCGACGATTACGGTTGACTCACCAATAGCGCACAACTTCAAATTGCAGAGTTTGGGTGTCGAGTTAAATCACTCGCAAGTTGTGGTTCTGCAATCATCGTAGACCATTGATCTACTTCAAGTGTCCTCACAACCGTTGGATCATTTTTGAGTGGAAGGACGGGATAAGCGGGGAAAAACGATTGAGAATTCGATTATGCGAATTCTCATTAGTCATCGGATCACTTTCGAGTGGAAGGACAGGATAAGCCAGCAAAGACACATCGCAGAAAGATCGAGTCGTCGATCTAATTTCATGATCGACGAACAGCATTCACTTCGGATCTAAAGATGCGAGGAGGTTAAACTCTAGAGAGATTGATATTTGAAATTCCCAAAATGTGAATTTTCGTCAGTCGTTGGATCATTCCAAGTGGAAGGATAGGATATGCCAGAAGACTACATCGCAAAAAGATTGATCCGTCGATCTAAGATTTTGATCGACGAGCAGCATTCACTTCAGATCTAAAGATGCGAGGAGGTTACACTCTTGAGAGCTTGAGATTTGAAATTCCTGAAATGCGAATTTCTGTCATCCGTTGGATCATTCCAAGTGGAAGGATAGGATACACCAAAAGAGCTACATCAAAGAAAGATCGAGTCGTCAATCTAAGATTCTGATCAACGAACAGGATTCACTTCGGATATAAAGATACGAAGAGGTTACGCTCTGAAACGTTTGAGATTGGAAAAACCCGAAGACTGGAAATCCGAAATTAATAAGGACCATCGGATTTGGAGGAAATACGAGGATCGTTGGATCAGTGTTGTTGGTCAACATACCACATCAGAAGACCACATCAATAGATCATGTCAGCAGACCACGTCAGCAAGGATATGTGGCAGACCATGTCAGCAGACCACGTCAGCGAATACACATGGCATAATCAGATGATGACAAGTGTCAAGAAGAAATTGGCTCGTGCCATGTCAACAAGTGACGTAAGCAAGTTGCGTCACTCCAGGAGAATTGCTTCGGTAGTTTCACCACCAAGAAATGTCAAAAGTCCCGAAGTCCTAAAGGATGAAGGTCTGAAGTCACTCTCAGCGATCAATCTAAGATACACTGGGAGTTAGGACAACCATTAGATCCAGGAGAAGAACATGTGCCACATGAGGATCCACGTCAGCAAGACTACGTCAACAAGGACACGTGGCACAATCAGACAATGACAAGTGTCAAGTTGATTCGGCATTTCAGGTACGTGGAAATCACAAATCCGAGTGACACGTGGTAGCTACTAGACTCATGACACGTCATCAAGTGACGTAAGTAAGTGACATCACTTCGGAGGAAAGAAGGGGTTTGAGATTTGAAATCTCTGAAGTCTGAAGACCCGAAGGAGATCTCGACCGTTGATCCGAAAGGGACACGCGTTAATGGATTGACAACTTCGAAATATTGACGTATGGAGAAAATAACGGGCTGAGATTTGAAATCTCCGAAGTCCAAAGACCCGTAGGAGATATCGACCTTCGATCTGATGTCGGGTGCACTCTCAACCATTGATCAAGATACAGTGGAAGGATAGCGTAAGTGTAATAGCCAAAGACCCGGAGTAAAAGGTGGCCATCCATCTCAACGGTTGATTAAGTCTTGGCCATCAGATAAAGCCTTGTAAGAATCAAATATGATGATTGATCTGTTTCCGCGAAATGAATGTAAACCGTCCAATCTATTCAAGAATTCTGATTCGGAATTTTCGAAAGGTTTGAAACCCAAAAGTTATGAAGGGAAAAGTGTCGAAGTTATGAAAGTCATCCATTTCAGGAGAATGAATCGTGGTCGTTGAATTGATAAGCGCTCGTTAAGCCCAGGCGTATGGTCACCGCCAGTGATCACGTGAAGGAAGGGGCTTAGAAACCAAAGAAGCCATAATTGACTGGATGTAACTGACAAAGTAGACGAAGAGTTTTGACTGTCAGAGAAGCTAAGGAATCTCAGCATAACGCCCACTGATGATGAACACATTGAGCTAACCGCCAGGGATAACAAAGAGTTGTCATGATGATCAGGCAGAGGACTCGGCGTGAGAAAAAGATGTAGAACAGTGAAGTGAGGCGAGGCTATTAGTTAGCTATGCAGTTGTGAGGAAGAGACGCAGTGAACAACCTGTAAGGCAGAAAAGTGACGCAGTGAAGAGCATGCACAGGCATAGCGCATAGAATGCAGATGGCGCACAGACTATAAAACGCAGAAGAACAGAAAGTGCGGGGTATGTGAGCAGAAAGACACCGATGCAGGCAAAACAGACCAGTGTAGCAAAACAGTGATGAGACTGGTAAGCCATTGATAAATGTTGTATCACTGTGATAAATTTAAGAAAGCAAAGATTTATATTTTAGGGTGCTAGGGAGGTGCTAGGGAGGATTGGTGTCCTCAAAGTTTCAAGTGGGTGCTTGAATAGAGGGAGTTGTAGTTTCCATCTGGTTGCAGCCAGAAAAACCAGGGTGGCAGGGTGGTGCAAGGGAGAACTATTGTTCTTTGTTATACATGTTGGTGCCTGTGTGACTGGAGGTTGGTGCTTCCATCCAATTGGTGCTAGAACACTGAGGGAGTTGGTGTTTCCTTCTAGTGGGTGCTAGAGAAACCAGAGAGTTGGTGCTCTCAGCAAGTTGTTGCTTGTAAAACAAAGGTTGTAGCCTCAAGAGGAGTTGGAGCTCATAAGAATGATAATGTACAGAAAATAAAGATCACTTATCATATCAAGAAGAAGAGGTTTTTCCCTTTATGGGTTTCCTCAGGGAATATATGTCTCTGTATATTTCATGTGTGTGATTGATGTTGAATATTCTATTGCTTACTTCCCTGCTTTATTGTGATCATCATTGAGTGTTCTAAAAAGAGTTCAAAATGGACATAATTGTTTAAGCACAGTAACAATTGATTCAGTTCCCCCCCCTCTCAGTTGTCCAACATCCTTGAGTGGTCATCTATGAATGTGAGATAGTACTCACAACCACTCAAGGATGCCCGAGACATGGGCCCACACACAATTGTGTGTACTAAATCGAGTACCCTAGCTGACTTGTTGTTACTATTGGGAAGAGAAGCCTTGGTAAACTTATCAAGAACACACCCTCTGCACACATCCTGATGCTTTGAACTGAACTGTGGCACTCATGTCAGAACCTCTCTCAGCCCTCCAAGAGCCCCATGATAAAGGTGAGCCATGCTTTGATGCCACAACTCACACAACTGACTGATGTTGTTGCTACTCGTTGCCATAGCATGCGGGGGCTGAAAAAACAATTTGTATAATTTCCCATCCCTCTCTCAAATCACCTACCCTGAGGTGAGACAGGACCCCTTAGGGTGTATGAAGACCTTTGTCCCTCTGAAGGACACCTCAAGACACCTATCATGGAGGGTGGAAACTGATATCAAATTCTTCTTCAACCCAGGGACATAGAGAACATCCTTGAATGAAAGAGGTGGCATACTCTCCCTCTGAAAAGTAATTGTGTCATGTCCAACAACTCTGATGATGGTGTCATCACTAAGAGAAATCTCCATCCTGACCTTTGTATCTCTGAGGTCAGTAAAATTCTCTCCAACACCAGTCATGTATCTCGAAGTCCCATTGTCTATGTACGCGATACTGGGTGTTTTCTAACCTGAAGTACAACATATGAGGAAGGCACACTCCCTGTCAAATTGTGCCTTAAACTCTTGCTAATCCGATATAGTTGTCGTACCACCCTTCTTCTTCTTCATGTTGGGACATTGTCCAGCATATTGCCCCATCCTTTTAAAAGCAAAGCACTTCACTTTTCTCATATCCCTCTTATGCCCACTGCCACTCTCTCCCTGTGGCTTGGCGCCCATCTTGGGACCCTGTCGTACACCCTTGTCGACCTTCTTCTTTCCCTTTGTCCAAAGAGAAAGATCATCATCACCCTCAGATATATGTTGTTGTCCTGAAGACACCGAGTTTCATCTCAACTCCTCTTGTACGAAATCATCCCAAAGTCTCAGTAGGCATGACCTCCCAGGAAACAATGCCTCATACAAATGAACCCCAAGGTTTGGAAAAGTTGTTTAATGTTGTCCTCACTATAAAGTTTGGATCCACAATATCTTCGACCGCTGATAACTCATCTTTGATCCAAGTGAATATGCCAAGGTATGAAGTGACGGACTCAGTCTTGAGCATCTGAATGCTCATGAGTTTTTCCTGCAGAACCATCTTTCGGCTCTGGTTGGGAATCTAGTAAAGCTTGCACAAGGATGCCCATATCTCAAATGCATAGTATTTACCAATGAAATGGGGTATAATGTGATCCCTCACTGCATCAAAAATAGTCTGTTTCGCCTTGGTTTTTTTCTTCCTAAAATTTGCATCCAACAATGGTGATGGAGTAGGTGCAGGAGGAATCACCACGGGATCTTGAACTATATCACATAGTTCAAGATCCTCCAAGACGAAAATGATCCTGGTCTTCCAAGGGGACCAGTTGCTAGCTCCGGCTAGCCTATCCTCTGCCCGCATCTGGGATATTGCCATATATGACCACTAAACTTACACTGATGCTACAACTGCAAAAGAGCATTTCCTCACTCTTGTCAACATAGGTGTGAAAAGAGACAGTCAAACTACAACCTCACTCTTGACAAAATAGGTGTGAAAAGAGGTTGTGAAAATCAGCCTCACTCCTAGCAATATACGTGTGAAAAGAGGTTGTCCAACTCAGCCTCACTCCTATCCAAATAGGTGTGAAAAGAGGCTGAAAAATAGGTCCAACAACAGTCCTACAATTGTCCTACAAATCACTGCCAACAAGATGCCACAAATCACAGTCAACAAGTTGTCAAGAAATCTTCCCACTAGCTGTCAAGAAACTATCCACGAGATGTTGTCCAAAATCAGCAAGACTTAACCACCAAGGCTCTGATACCATGAAGAAAATTTGAGGTCCTATGAGGCTTCCAACTAGGTCTATCTTTGACCTAAGAATATCTCTAAGTTTCAATTGTCAAACTACTCTTTGTTGTTGTTTTATTACAACAAACAGTTCAGGAACTTTGTTGCTCAATTGTTATGGTTATATGTGCATTTAAGGTGCCCTTGCATGTAGTTTTAGTAACCCAACAGTTAGCACATGCATACCTTAATAAATATAACACACCTCTAGATCTTTAGAACTATATAATGTTGATCTAAACTCTAACATGGATGAAATTAAGGACACATGTTTTTGGCCCCTCGGGGAAAACCAGTTTGGAATGTAAATATATATAAGTGATGTAAGAAATGTGAGATACAACAAGTACACTAAACAAATGAACCTGATACAATGACATCCTCTCAAGTCCAAGAAGATAAATGCGCCCAAGCATGGTAAGCCCTCATGTGATAACATATATGTAATAACTATGGAATGTATGGTTTAGTTAAAATAATATTATTATACTTATGGCAGATTATATTGTAATTGGTTTTAAGTTAAACTAATTTTACTTTAATTAGTTTTTAGATTGTTCTTATAAAGTTTCTTAAAATTTAGTAAAATTTAAATATTAAATTGAATATTTTAAAAATTAAAAAATAATTTTATAATTTTTAGAATATAATTTTTTATTTTTTAAGTGGTTGCTAGATATGAATTGACTAATTTTCATTCTCTTTCCAATTACTACTCCTCATGGTCAAATATGTGATTCAATTCCTACAAAATCTTTAAATAAAATACATTTAAATATTTATTATATTTTTATGTTAATTTTTTATAAATAATTTATTTAAATAT
>SNQJ01S0001396.1:90814-104241 GCA_010110895.2 Picea sitchensis
CATTTTTTATGATTACTCTAGTCAACCCCATTGACATCTTCCTCAATCTTGACTGCATATGAATATTACATTAACATGTTTGTGTTAATGCATAGCAACAGACTACATCTATCTGATTTAATGCCCCTCGAGTAACCTGCAGTGATCAAGTATCCAGCCATAATTTTGACTCTGCCTATCTAACTTATACTCAGTACATACATGATTAGCAAGAAGACGATTTGAGCTTAACATCTTCGTGTGCTCACCTCCACAATGTAGTGCCACCTACAAGTGCACTCTTGATGTATTTTCTCCCCAGCAGTAAAACATGTAACTTGTATTTAGCTTACAAAGTATTTTCAAGTGGTGCCCATACTTTGATTTATTCAGCGATCTTTAATCAGTACCGTAATCAGCATTTTCTTGCTTCTCCAGACAATGACCAGCGATATAGCATCAAAATATCAAACACTTTTTGAAGTATTTTAGACTATTTACAAAAACCTGGGTACTCCATCAACAAGAGGGAAAATCATAAAAACAAAGCAGCTTGTCATTCTTGCACTTTATTGAAGTATGAATTCCACACTTTTCTGCTACAGCCCTCAGGAGTTTCATGACTAACAACCCATTTATCCATAACCTGGCTCCTATAATACAAAGCCATCTAAAAATACTCAGAAAGAGATTGATTGTAAACAACACTAGAGGACTAATTAAGCAAAGATTTTCACAACCAACCTCCACATCAAATGGGCAGTTACAAAGGTTGTCAATACAAGCTTGAGATCCATTGATGTAAATATTAATTACATACGGAAATGCGTTCACTACAAGAGTATAGATTTTGTGCAAAAGCAGACCAAAGCATTCTCACAACTCGCTCCAACACATCAAATAGCACCAGACCTCATTTACAGCTGATATTGCTGATTGCTAAGAAAACAATGCAAGCTCTGCAATTACCTTGTCTAGATGCAGAAGATGCACATTTTTCATACAAAGTATACCTACTCCACTGTGATAAGATAGCAACAAATACATCGACAGTTTCACTAACAAGGGAAACATTCTCAAGATTTACATTCTGCAATATCATTACTTTGTCAAGTAATATATCAAAAGAAACAGCACCACAAAGGATGTGATCAATGTAATCATGTTTCGACTTGACTTTGTTTCAAAAACCTGCATTATATATCCAGGAGCAAAGTTAGGTTTGGTGATTAAGAATATTTTCCTCAACAAACATGAAACCATGAAYAAGTTATGCTTTATTAATTGAAAGAAACATTAAAAACGAGCAGATACACAAATACTGACCCTCTTAAATCGATCCATGGTGCCAGATAGTATCCCTCTTGATGCATCCATATCATTGCCCTATAACATCGATAATTACTTTCCRGTCAATTGCTAATCAGAATTTCTATAGGTAAGACATAACACTTAACAGATACTAATATCGCAAAGGGATAAATAAACTTCTCTTTCTGAAAGAAGAATAATATCTCATGGATAAGATAGCAGTAAAAAAATTTAAATACCATGYGATCCAATGACCGGTTTTGACTATCAACTTCCTCATGAATGTCAGCTGTCAACTGAACACAAGTCAAAATATATTAGAATGACCGGCTGTTGTGAACATTGCAATATTCTCCAATCTTTTAAAAAGAGAAAATTGCAAAATTCTTAAAATTGTACCTCTATCTTGCTAGTTAATGTAATTGGAAGCTTCAAATGTGACCAAATTCAGCAACTGTTCTCATTTCAAAAACTATCTATCTTGCAATTTGCATATATTTGTATCAACAATTTCAATTCATAATCATTATTTCCATGGATCTTACAAAGACTTGTTAAAATTCTTCAGCACATGGTAACAGCCCTAGTTTGATTTTTTACTTATCTACTTACAAAAAGAGAACTGAAATCTCTATCAAAACTGTGATCTGAAATCTACTAAGTACTGAAACACATCGCCTTGAAGAAAGTAATAGCAAGTACACAGATCTGAAACTTAAACCACAGTACTGTTTATTACTCTTGAAAACAGGAAATACACTAAAAGCTTCAAACTCCACCATTCACCCACTGTTTCTACTCTGAAAAACGGAATGAATTAAAACCTATACCCTGCCTTCTCCTTTATAGAGTAGAAGGTACAATGAATCTGGACACATGCACAATGGCACCTTAACTGAAATAAACCTAAACCTCAGATATATTCCTGGCATTGGATTAGCACCCTCATCCTGCATGAAATAACTATTTCAAGGAAAGTGTGCCCACTATAGAAGAGTGCAAGTATCTCTCTCTTCTATGGATCTGCCCCCCATCTAATATTGGAAACTTTCCACATGCAAAGCGCCCCTAACTAACGGTGCATGCAACTATAAACTCAATCAAACTCGGAAATAGAACTGAACTGCTAAATATAAAAAGCATCTAAACTAGTACTAAACTGAGGATGGTGCATGCATGTGCCCTCTTTCTCTCTCTCGTCCATAAATGCTCTTGTGCCCTCATTCACTGCTGTACACAGAACTGCTGAAGGAGGGCGTACTGTTTCTGCTGTCATTAAGGATGTTTTATGCACTCTTGTACAGAACTGCTCTGCATGTGCCAAGATCTTCTCTGCTCACTGCTGCCATTAATGGCACTCTGCCAGATGCTTTCTGAGGTACTAAAAATCCAACTCCCTCTTACCAAGGAAAGTGTTCTTTGCAAAACACAAGATACTCCCTCTACATCTGGAATCTCCCCTCTTATAGGGGCTTGGTCAAACAGTTCATCATCAACGAACCTGAAGAAACATGAATCTGGATCACTGCTTCCTTCTGTACTCTGAACTCTCTTTAAGATCTTCAGGAACAATGCATCGGCAACCTGCCAACCTTAATTGTTCTCCATGCCATCTTCACTGTTCAAAATCTTCTCACACCACATCATGCACTGTTTGGGACATCCTACTATAATGAGTTTCACCAGTATACAGGGCCAAGATAAGTATATCAGATCTATCAAATAATGAATTGAAATCTACACTAAACTCGAAGCAGCCAAACATGAATATGATCTCACTAATATCGAAATCCAAAACTGGCAGTGCATGCATCAGCCCATCCAGGGAAACTCCCTCTTCCTAGGAGAACCCCCAACAGCTGGAGTAAGAGTCTCATCAAGTTCAGTTACCTCTTGCTGATTGAATATCCTTCTGTAACAACCTTATCCTGGTTCTCTTCCATATTCCCATCAGCTACAATCAAGGAATCAATTACTGATTCTACAGTCTGTTTCGTAACTGTCTCCTCAAGGCTGGAGAAACCCTCCATCATGGCATTCTGCCATACCTGCTCAATTGGGTATGTGAGTAGCTTGTAAAGACCACCTTCTTGCACTACTCTAGCCAAAATTCAACCAGACCCATGGTTGCTATCTTTGATGGTGACATGCTAAGCATCAAACTCAGCCAAACCCTGTAAACATGTCATGCAAGAAACTGAAAGCAGACTCTTCATTAAATCAGGATCATACAAGACAACATCTAACTTGAGAACACCACCTGAAGGCATCCAGAAAGATATGAAGCTCAATACCTTCATAGGATATGTGGCATCATTACCCAACTCCAAAAGAATTCCTCCCTCTTGCTCTTGAAACCTATTGAAGATCTTTTTGTCAGTAGTCGTATGTCTCAGAACTCCACTGTGCACATACCATGCAACCCCTAAAATTGTGTATGTGGAAAGGACTAGACACCATGGCAAAGTGGGTATCGAGCTTGACAGTCAAATCGTCCACACTAAAAGCATCTATACTCCTTACAAACTCCTACTATTGTTGTTGTTGCTTACCCTTTCCCTTCTTCCTCTCAAGACATTGAGAAGCATAGTTACCATGCTTGTCCCATCAGAAGTACTTGATATGACTCAAGTCTTTCTTCTCTTGACATGAAGAATCCAATTCTTCCTCCTTCCCCTTCTGACCCCTTCCAGGTCATCCTTTCCTACCTACTCTCCTCACATTACAAATAAGGGCTAGGTCTCATACATCATCCTCATCCTTGTAATTGGTTGAGACTTACTCTAGTCTCATCTCCTCACCAATGTAAGCATCCCACCACTAGTGTTTCAAAACTTGGTTCAAGTTGACTCGACTGAATTGACTAGCCACCCTACCAACTTAGCCAAGTGCTCGGTTCGAAGGGCCAGTTTGGTACCAAACCCGTCGAGTCAAAGCATGACTCAGCCGACTCAGAACCAAACCAGACCTACTCGGCTAAGTCTGTACCTACTCGATCAAGTTGATCTCGGACTCCACTATGGCGGACTCAACATGGAAAATTCAAATTTTTTTATAAAAAATACAACAAAAACCTAATCCCTAAATCCTACCAACCCCCTCCCCCCCATTTGCCTCACACCACTCTCATTGAGCATTTATGAGCATTTGGAGTTTTGGAGCAGCCTTAAAGTCTTGAAAAACAATGATTTAGAGTGACTTCGGAGCTGGTTTGCAGTGAATTTGGCATCTTAGTGACGAGGCTACAGCCCATCTTCAAGCTTGGAGGAGTTGTGGACTAGATTCTTGTGCCCACTGCCCATTCTTTTCATACCAGGGTATGTTAACAGTTAAATAATAAATATGTCGTTGTTTTATTCTCTCTTTAAATTGCAGATCTGAAATCTGTCTTTAAGTTTAATGTTTTGTACGTTTAGCCTTTTACTAGTTTGCATATTAAGATAGGGTTTGCAATGTTGCATGTTTGAATTTGCAGATTTCTTTCTATTTAAATACCATGGCCCAAAGGGTCAAAGACCCTGCATGGATCCATGTTGATCTTATTGACCAGCAAATGTATTGCAAATATTGCAAGAAACACATAAAGGTGGGGGGGGATTCATAGGCTGCAACAACACTTGGGTGGTGTAAGAGGCCAAATTTCTCCATGTGATGCACCACAAGAGGTGATTGGACAGATTAGAGTGTGCTGAAAACATAATCTGTAAGGGTTATGATATTATTGTATTATTCACTTGATAACGAATATGAAAAGAAACAAGTGAATATGAACAGTTATTGGGAATCCAAGAGACCTTTTGAAAGACGAATCCAAAGGTCAAGATAATGTATTTATAGATGTATCATATCAATGAGAAATACAATCCACACTTATCTATATTTGCACATTCTGACAGAGTGGAATTGTTAAATCAGTTCAAGAAATTTGAGGAAGACAAGTCTAGGCAAAAGGAGATAAATGATGAAATAGGGAGGAAGAGGCAATTTGCTGCAATAAGGGCAAATGCAAATGTTGAATTTGAAGGCTCTTCCTCTATCCCTTCAACCAATGTTATGGACCCCTTCCGTTATGTTCCTCCCCCTCCTGAATCTAACAAGCAGCCTAAAAAGAAGAGCATTCAAAGTTATTTTACACCCTCACCCAGCTCTGTGAGTGTCTCTCAACCAAATCAAACTCAACCCACCTTAGATAACCATTGGAAGGGGCAACACAAAGGTGCTTCTTTTGAATACATAGCTAGATGGCAATATGATGCAAATATCCCCTTCAATGTTGCTCGCTCTCCTTATTACCAACCTATGCATGATTCTGTTATTGTTGCACGAAAGGGCTTCAAAGGCCCTAGTATGCATGACTTGATGGGATCTCTTTTGAAAAAATAGGTTTCATCCATAGAGGAATACTTGAAGGATTTTAGAGATTCATGGGCCAAAAAAAGTTGTACCATCATGTCAAATGGATGGACTGATGGAAAGAACTATACAATCATAAATTTCCATGTCTCTTGCCTCAGGGAACCTTTATTTTTTAAATTTGTTGATGCATCTGATAAGGTGAAAGATGTAAACATGTTATTTCAGCTTTTGGATGAGATGTTATGGAGGTGGGGAGGCAAATGTTGTTTAGATCATCACAGATAATGCCTCTAATTATGTTCTTGCTTGTGAGATGTTAAAGTCCAAATACAAGACCATATTTTGGGGATCCCATGTATTGCACATTACATAAACCTCATGCTTGAGGACATAGGCAAACAAGATTGGATCAAGAACATTGTAGAGCAAGGGGGTGCCCTTAGAATAAGTATATTTTTGCTAAATCTTTGTAGTGTCAAGCTCAATCTCCAACACCTCCTATATGTTCAAATCTCTCGAAGCCCCGGAGTCCCAAAACCCCAAAGCGGCCCCACTTATGCACGTTTCCACATTATTTAATATTTAGAAATGGCTGACTTCATTCACGTGTAATCCATTTTAATATATATTAATATAATATAATATATTATATTATACCTCTCGAAATTCTCACCCAGGTTCAACAATATCTAATATTACATTTAATATTCAATATTGTAATGAAGGAAAGAATATTCGGGTCCATGCCTTCAACTCCTCCACGCAATTCTTCATTCTCATATAACCCGAAGTCCCGGAGTTCCGAAGTTCCGAAGGGGACCCACCGGTATTACAACATAACATAAATACAATGATTTGTTTTGACTTATAATAATATATATATGTTGTAATAAAGGTGTATTATATTAATTTGTGTTAATGGATCATTTTAATTACCATACAATGCAATTGATTATATTTCTTATATTTTGCAACCTTGCACAGGGACGATAAGGTTCGGGCCTTCGGTGAATTTGGTTTGTGAGTTCCATCACCCCAAACACCCTGGAGTCCCGAAGCTCCAAACTCCCGAAGTTCTGAAGACCACGAAATGGTTAAAGCATTTGGTCACCGTTTATTCCCTGTTGTGTTTGACATTAAAATAATAATAAATATATTCTCGTTGGTCTCAGGTATTTTATGCTACAGGGGCTTTAATCCTCCATTTTCAGAATAATAAAATAATATTAATAATAAAAATAATAATAATAATCATATGTATATAGACATATATACATATATTTCCATAGCCTTATTCAGTTTTGTTACCTGGAAAATTTAAAGGAAAATATTTTCTCTTACAGAAAATAAGGAAAGGAAAAATATAGTTTTCCCGGCCTTATAAATGGATTTAATAAAAGTTTATGTTCCAAGGAAATTTCTCCATCCTGGAAATTAAAATATAATTATAACCTCTCCCTTCTCGTGGGTAAATGAGTAAAATTTTATTTCCTTATTATTGTGCTTTACTACTCTTACTAATTTTAAGGAAAATGGTCCTAATACAAAGATTTACCTCCACAATAAATTCAGTGTTTCTACCAGGATTTATTGTCCACCAAAATTTAAGGGGATTCTTCCCAAACTTAGGAGATTTAACGCAATTTAAACATAAATATTTATTTATGCCCCAAATAGAATTTTGAGAACTTTTGTATTTTAATTCATTTAGACCAATTTCATGTTTATGTCCTAATTATTTTTCCTCGATAATTATTTACAAGGACTTTTAATGTTTTCCCATATCTGGGATTANTAAATATTTATTTATGCCCCAAATAGAATTTTGAGAACTTTTGTATTTTAATTCATTTAGACCAATTTCATGTTTATGTCCTAATTATTTTTCCTCGATAATTATTTACAAGGACTTTTAATGTTTTCCCATATCTGGGATTATTTCCTAAAGTCCACACAGATCTGATATCCTCTAAGTTTTCTAGCATAGGATTTGAGGACATACTAAAACATAATACTCTTATGCAAAATAATCACTCTCGCTTCTTTCAGATGTTTTATAGAGATTTGTAATTGCTCAGTCATCATTTCCCAAGCATAAATTAAATTGTACAGCACAATCAACCACAACATCCACTCCCAGAAATATTATTTTAGCACATAGATAGTCAAGGGATAAGGAGTTAAATCAAATGAGCTTCAGCTAAGACATTCTCTTTATTTTACTTAAATTTCTCAAGCCACGTTTGTCATAAATTAAACTTACACAGCTCTTAAAACACAGTCTGTAACTTTCTCTGAGCTTGACAATACAAAGATTTCGCAAAAATATACTTATCTAGGACCCAAAAAATGTTGCAACTGCTGAAAGGGGTGCCCTTTTCCTCCCAATTGTAAGCACAGCAACTCCTGGATGGATTTACTGTTGGCCACCCCCTAGCCAGGTCATGATTCTCTGAGAGAGACTCTTCCTTTTGTTCAGCAACAGCCAGAGACGGAGATCGCTCTCCTCTTCCCACAGGAATTTAGCAGATCATTTCTCTCTCTACCAAGCAAGGGGGTCTGTAACAAGTGCTTCCTCGGTCACTCATCCTCTCTGCAACCCTGTTTATCAGCTTGATTAGAAAACGTTGCCCAACAATTCCCATACCCAGAATAAATTTGTTTTTCAATTCTCTTCAGAGCCAAAGAGCTGCACAAGCTCTCCCTCTTCAGAAAATGGTCACCAGACCCATTCCACTCCTTCCTTTCTCTCTGCCCACGATTTTCCTTTCATTTCCTGCCTTCTTTAGCAAGATTTCGTGGGTCAAATCCCCCAATTCGTGGGTCATCCTAGAGTCTTGTATATGAGTACTTTTCTTCCCATGCTTCTGAGGCAAGGTAGTTCTGGTACAGACCCATTCTTGTTCATAAATGTGGGAAGCAAATATTTCAACTGCCAACTTCCTCCATTAATCACAATTCTAGAAAATGGGCAATCTGGATTTTTCTTGAATTTTAAATTGGCAAGGGAAATTTCCTCATTGTTTCCCTCTCATGGCATCATGACCTGTATAGGCAATCCCCCTCGGCAGTTGTCCAACATCTTCCTTTTTACATTAGTAGCATAAATATTTACACTATTGTTTAAGCAAAATATAGTTATATTTACAAGTTGGGCAAAATAGGGGTATTACAGTAGGTAAGTATGGGCCTATCTAAGAGATCATTGATAACAAATGGAACAATCAACTCCATCACTCGATACATGCAACTAGGTATTTCTTGGACCAAAGGTATCATTACAAAGCTCGGTTGGGAGAAGATCAAACTGGGGAGGTCAAAGATGGATTGTACAAGTGCTTGGAGCACATGGTCCTTGATGAGACAGAGCAATTGGAAGTACAACAACAGATCAACGCTTTCACTAGAACCACTAGTACATTTGGCAAAAACCTAGCAAAGATTGCAAGAGATGTGGACCAACTAGGCAAGTAATTCTTAAGTTTTTTAAGTTCTATTGTTAAACTTTAAATACTTGATATTTTAGCCAAAGTCACAATCTAATTTGTTGAACTAACTTTGTCTTTGCAACACATTGGTAGGAGTCATTTTGTAGTGTAGCTAAGGGGAATAATATGGGGTACCTAGGGAGGTACCCAAGGGGAATAATAGTAGATAAGTATTGTTATGTATAAAGGCCACTTTTAATAAATAAGGCCTAGTGTGAATGCAATAAATGTAAGAAGGACTTACTAGAAGGTTCCTCCTCTAGAATGTTCTTAGGTGGTTGATAGCACTATATAAAGGGGTTNGGGCAAGTTGAGAAGTATTGTATTTGGAGCAGTAACTCATTAGGAGGTTGTCCCCTCGAAGAAGCAAGTGAATAGGAGTGGATCCATTCCGTAATAGGATCTATTATATGGTGTTTCCCTACCCTAAGGGTATCTATAATAATAAAGTGGGATTTTCCGTATTGTTCTGTGTATCTTGTGGCATGAATGTATTTGCACATCTTTGGAAGTTAACACGTAGTATTAGAGCACTTTCTTCGACCACAAAAAAGGGGCAATTTTTTTGCAGGGTTTCAAAAGACAACAAAAAAGAGCGTCGCGACACACCAAATATTCCTGTAGCTTTTTGTGCAGAATTTGATAAAATTGGTTGTATATCGAAGTTCCTCTCAGAAAAACAACCACTTTCAAAAAAAAAATCGTCTGAATCAGAGTTTGGAGCCAAGATATCGACATTTTAAAATTTGCAATTTTTCAGGGTTTTTCGCATATGGCCGCATGATTTTGCAGATTTATGTAGAAATTGGTGTTGAATTTTCCCAAACAAATTGGATCTAAGTTCCTCTTGCAAAATTAGCCCATTTCAAAAAAAACATCACCTGAATCGAAAGCTCCAGAAGTGAAGATTTCACTGATTTAAAATCAGCCATTTTTTAGGGTTTTTTGTGACGACAGTTGGACTGCAGAGCTCATAACTTTTGACAGGGTGCTCAGATTGATGACAGATTAGTGCCATTGGATAGAATATTTTCAAATCTTTCTTTTGGTATATTATGTGTGCTCTCAAATCCTCATGGACCTAGAAAAAAATTTCCAAGAATTGTGTCGAGATGTTGAAATCTTCAAGAAAGAGATCTGGGACGATTGTCGAAAGACTCAAGAGACCATAGCCAAAATCCGGGAGAAGTTTAATCTGGAGATCGTCAGCATTTACACCAAGACAGAATATGATCAAGAAAGATATGCCTAGTATAATTTAGAGTTTCATTGTGTTGATTGGTATATGGAGAGTTATAACATGGAGATCATCAGCCATTCTGTCACAGAAGAATATAATCAAGAAACATATTCTTGGTCTTATTGGGAGGCAGAATGTGATGCTTGGTATATGGATAGTTGTCATTTATGGGATGACAACCATTTTCATATTCTATTTGATGACTCTACTTCACCTTTTGTCGAGCACATCCTGGAGAGCAGACAAGAGTCTTCTATGTATACTCTTCTTCAGTTTTCTTATTCTCTAGTACTCGTGGACGATTTTTTGGCTGGCTCTACAGATTTGGATCCACATGACCGGTGTCGATCTTGGGAGCAACATTTTCAGCCGACTATTAAATTCCGACATCTTCAGCGTGGAGTTCACATGAGGACTTGGACATAGGACCCAGGTTTACCATGGCAGTTGGACTACTTCAACATGGTGGCTCGCACTCTTGCATGGGACCCTGGTATATGGTTGTACACCCTCATAACAAGCGTTAAGGACAACGCTTTCATAAGGATGTTGGAATGCAGTGTAGCTAAGGGGAATAATACGGGGTACCTAGGGAGGCATCCAAGGGGAATAATAGTAGATAAGTATTGTTTGTATAAAAGCCACTTTTAATAATAAGTCCTAGTGTGAATGCAATAAATGTAAGAGGACTTACTAGAAGGTTTTGCTTCTAGAAGGTTCCTTCTCTAGAATGTTCTTAGGTGGTTGGTAGCACTATATAAACGAGTTCAAGCAATGTAATGGGCAAGTTGAGAAGTATTGTACTTGGAGCAATAGCTCATTAGGAGGTTGCCCCCTCGAAGAGGCAAGTGAACAAGAGTGGATCCCTTCCGTAATAAGATCTATTGTATGGTGTTTCCCTACCCTAAGGGTTTCTATAGTAATAAAGTGGGATTTTCCATCTTGTTCTGTGTATCTTGTGGGGTGAATGATTTGCACATCTTTGGAACTTAACACATTTGGTAGCCAATGTCCTCAATTGCAAAATTTTGCAGTTCAAGCACTGAGCCAAACTTGCAGTGCTTATGTGTGTGAACGCAATTAGTCTATCTTTGAGCGGATTCACATGAAGAAGAGAAACCATTTGGAACAAAAACGGTTAAATGATCTCGTCTTCATGTAGTACAACCTCCAGCTAAGGCGCAACCAATTGTTGAATAGAAAACCTGATACAAATCCTATTATGTACGACAGAGTTTGATCTCGATTTTGATATTGATAACTTGGAGTTGGGGGGGGATTGGTTTGGATCAAGATCCACTAGTAGGAGTTGGAGTAAGCAACAACATAGCACCAAGCATGACACATGCAAGCACTGGTTGTGCAACTCGGCCAGCTTGTACTTCTACTAGAATCTAGTACTACTACTATAGTTGCAGATGCCCCTAAGGAGTCCGAAGACTTTGAGCCAAAGGATGATTTTGTAGTTCCTGCTAAGGATCCCATTCTAGCAATAGTGATGAGTTTGATGATCTATCGTATTGATCAATGATTTGTACTATGTACTATCTAATAAGCCAGTAGCTTGTAGAATGTTTTTTGGACTCTCGAGGCCATTTAGAGCCTCATTGATTATGTATTTTGTTATTGATATGCATTGCACTCAGTGCCATTTCGATATATTCACCTTTACATGGTATATACATGAGCAGAATTTGTATTTTTTGTCTCTTAACGGTTTGGAATCTCTTTAAAATATATTTTTTTCAACAGAATTTGAGCCCGAAGACTTAGAGCCAAAGAATGATTTTGTAGTTCCTGCTAAGGATCCCATTCTAGCAATAGTGATGAGTTTGATGATCTATAGTATTGATCAATGATTTGTACTATGTACTATCTAATAAGCCAGTAGCTTGTAGAATGTTTTTTGGACTCTCGAGGCCATTTAGAGCCTCATTGATTATGTATTTTGTTATTGATATGTATTGCACTCAGTGCCATTTCGATATGTTCACCTTTACATGGTATATACATGAGCAAAATTTGCATTTTTTGTCTCTAACGGTTTGGAATCTTTAAAATATATTTTTTTCAACAGAATTTAATTATTTTATGTATTTTTTAGTAAACTGAGTCATTGAAATCAGATCAGTCCAAGTCAATATGAATCCGAGTCGACGCCAAGGTTGACCCTCGACCAATTCCAAGTCTGAGTTTTAAAACATTGCCCACCACTGCTCAAAGTTAGGTAACCTATGTCGACCATAGATAACTTGAACAAAGTTGTGCCAAGATGAATTGATGCCATTGAGAGCAATCCGAACTAGCTTATCATATTTGACTTCATCACCAACTGCACCATGCTGGTCTCTCAGCTCTGCTAGCTTCATTAGATAGCTAGCTATTGTATCTATCTTGCACATGTGAGTCGTGATGAGCTTGTTCCTCAAGGGCATCTTCCTAAGTACGTTTCACACTCTAGTACAAGGTCCCCAAGGCATCATACATCTCCTTGGCAGTGCTCTTCCCAATGATATGAAGTATCAAACGATCCCTCAGCGAATCCAACAAGACTTGTTTCATGTGCCCTGCATTCTTATTGTACTCTGCCAGATATAATATCCCACATTCGGCTAGTCTAGGAAATGTTGCTAATCTGCTATGTTTGCTATCTGATCTGATACACTGGGGGTTTATGGATACATTTAAGTTGTGGGTTTTAACATGCTTGGTGCTTTTCGCATGTGTGTGTGGATAAATAAGTTGTTTACAACATATGAATAAGCATATAGATAGTAAATGACACAAAAGACTGCAAATCATATATTATGATATTTCTACGGTTTACAATGTCGTATGCGGCTAAGTAAAATAAATCTCTCGGCTAGATCAGAGACAAAAGGATCTTAGCCAGAATACAATAAGCAACCTAAAACAATGATACACGGTAATAGAAGAATGTTGTTAGATCAATGGATGAGTTGTAGGATCTGTTGCAAGCTACGACAACTCATACGGCAATTGTTGCAAGACTGGAAAGTTCGCCCTAGTGGTTGAACTCCTCGGATCTGCCT
>SNQJ01S0001396.1:111587-138306 GCA_010110895.2 Picea sitchensis
CGGCAATAAAGATTCTTTGCTTCGAACAAATATTTTTCGAACAAGATGCAACTCCGAGGAAAAAGTATATCAAGTTATTGTTGATAGTGGCAATTATGAGAATACAGTTTCCAAAGAGATGGTAGATAAGTTGAAATTACGTTGTGAAACGCATCCCCAGCCTTATTGAATTTCATGGTTCAAAAAAGGGAATGAAGTCACCATTAATAAAAGATGTTTGATCAAATTTTCCATCGGTAAGACTTATAAAGATGAAGTATGGTGTGATGTCATTCCGATGGATGCATGTCATCTATTATTGGGGAGGCCTTGGCAATATGACAGAAAAGTCATGCATGATGGAGAAAAAAATACCTACACCTTTTGGAAGGATGGATCGAAAGTCATCTTCTTGGCCCTTAAAGATGAGGAAAAAGATGAGAATATGTTGTTGGAAAGAGAGTTTGTTAAGAAAACGAAGGCAACAGGATTTTTTTATGCATTAATAGTGCAAAAAGGAGTCGAGGAAGATATACCAATCCCTACTGAAGAAGCCAAGGTACTAGAAGAATATGTTGATGTTATCCCTAATGAACTACTTGATAGTCTTCCACCAAAAGACCATATTCAACATCACATTGATCTAATCCCAAGATTGTCTTTACCTAATCAGGCAGCCTATAGGATGAGTCCTACACAACATGCAGAGCTCAACCGACAAGTGGCAGAACTTATAAAGAAAGGTTTGGTAAGAGAAAGCATGAGTCCCTGTGTTGTACTGGCATTGTTGACTCCCAAAAAAGATAATACATGGAGGATGTGCACAGATAGCAGAGCAATCAATAAAATTACCATCAAATATTGGTTTCCTATACCCCGCTTGGACGACATGATGGATGTGCTAGACGGAGCTAAATATTTTAGTAAAATTGATTTGCGAAGTGGATACCACCGGTTTTGAATTCGCGAAGGGGATGAATGGAAAACTGCATTCAAGGCTAGGAATGGACTATATGAATGGATGGTGATGACATTCAGGTTGTCCAATGCACCTAGTATTTTCATGCGGTTGATGAATACTGTGCTTCGACCTTATACTGGTAAGTTTGTTGTCGTTTATTTTGATGACATCCAAATTTTCAGTAACAACAAAGAAGATCACTTGCAACGTTTAAAAATTATATTGGATGCATTGAGAAAACATTAGCTTTATGCAAACCTGAAGAAATGTAGGTTCCTGCAAGAAAGTTTGGTATTTCTGGGTTTTGTCATCTTAGCAGAAGGAGTCAGGATGGATTCAGAGAAGGTCAGAGCAATTTTGGAGTGGCCTAGTCCTAGGAGCATAACAAAGGTAAGAAGTTTTCATGGGTTGGCCACCTTCTACCGAAAATTAATCAAACTTTTAGCAGTGTTGTAGCACCCATAACAGATTGCACCAAAGGAAAGACATTCATGTGGACCAAAGAAGCTAAGGAAAGTTTTAAGTTTCTAAAGAAGAAGCTCACTGAGGCACCTATATTGGCCTTACCATATTTTGATAAAGTGTTTGAGGTAGACTATGATGCTTCACATGTAGGCATTGGAGTTGTACTTAGCCAAGCAAGTAGGCCAATTGCAGTTTTTAGTGAAAAGTTGAATGAGGTAAGAAAGAACTACTCCACATATGATGTAGAATTTTATGCAATTGTGCAAGCATGGCGACAATGTAGGCATTATTTAGTGCCGAAGGAGTTTGTGTTATTTACCGATCACATTGCATTAAAATATGTAAGCACCCAAAAGAAATTCAACAATAGACATGCAAAATGGGTCTCTTTCTTACAAGACTACACCTTTGTTCTGAAGCACAAATCAAGACGGCAGAATCAAGTTGCAGATGCCTTGAGTCGGCGCACTGTTCTTTTGACAACCATGGAAAATCAAGTAATTGGGTTTGCTACATTGAAGGATCTCTATGCATCTCATGACGATTTTTGGGCGATTGTGGAACAGTTGGAGAATCCAGTAGCTGGGAACATGGATCTTACTCGGGTGAATATTTTATGCAAGATGGCTACCTCGTCAAAGGAAAACAACCATGCATTCCAATTGGTTCTATGAGAGAAAATATTATCAAAGAACTTCACAGTAGTGGTTTGGCAGGACATTTTGGAAAGGATAAGACGCTAGCCTTAATCGAAGATAAGTATCAATGGTTGAAGATGAAAAAGGATATAACCAGGTATGTGGCACGGTGTACGATTTGTAAAATGGCTAAAGGACACTCACAAAACACAAGGTTGTATATGCCATTACTAGTGCCTACAGGCCCATGGACAGATCTGAACATGGATTTTGTGTTGAGGCTCCCAAACACACAGCGAGGTAAAGATTCTATTTTTGTGGTTGTTGATAGGTTCTCTAAAATGGCTCATTTCATTGCTTGCAAAAAAACTAGTGATGCATCTAGGGTGGCAGAATTGTTTTTTTCAGAAATTGTTAGATTGCATGGGGTTCCAAAAACTATTACCTCTGATAGAGATACTCGGTTCTTGTGTCATTTTTGGAGGACTTTATGGAAGAAAATGGGGACTATCACCCCAAACAGATGGGCAAACCGAGGTAGTAAATCGAATTTTGGGAAACCTATTACGGAGCATTGTTGGAGAGAAGCCTAAGCAGTGGGATTTGGCTTTACCTCAAGCAGAATTTACCCACAATAGTTCAATGAATAGACCTACAAGCAAATCTCCAGTGCCTATCACCCCCAAACAGAGGTAGTTGCAGTGCCTATCACCCCCAAACAGATGGGGAAACCGAGGTAGTAAATTGAAGTTTGGGAAACCTGTTATGAAGCATTGTTGGAGAGAAGCCCAAGCAATGGGATTTGACTTTACCTCAAACAGAATTTGCCTACAATAGTTCAGTGAATAGATCTACAGGTATATCTCCATTTCAGGTTGTTTACAATAGAAATCCTATGCATGTCCTAGATTTGGTGTAGCTACCGCTTGGGGATAGGACAAGTGATGATGGGGAAGCATTTGTAGAACGCATTCAACAGCTGCTGCAACAAGTGAGACAAAAGTTGTAGGCCAGTAATGAACAGAACAAAATTATAAAAGATGCTCACCAACGATATCATGTATTCAATGAAGGTGATTTGGTAATGGTTTATTTATGGAAAGAGCGGTTTCCTAGAGGAACCTACCACAAATTGAAGTATAAGTAAATTGGTCCTTGCAAGGTTCTCAAGAAAATTAACGACAATGCTTATAAGGTCGATTACCAGTGGATCTCGATATTTCCCATGTGTTTAATGTTTATGATTTATATATCTTCCATGGGAATGATATGGGTGATGACAATTAGCAATTGAAAATTTGATTTATTTTAAATAAAAATTATCAACTCAAAATACCAAAATATTTCAAAAATTACCTCCCCACACTACTATTGTTAATCTTCGAAATTTATCGGCCACCCAAAACACTTGTCCTTCTAAAATTCTCTGCCACTCAAAAACAATTCTACCACTTCTTACTTATCCCTACCAATTTCTCCACCACACAAAAGCAATTACATTCACACTACCTAGGAAATGTTGTAGTTCCAAAAGATCAATCATCGAAAGAAGAGGTCTCATCGTTGTTCAAAAATGTTCCTACATCTGCCAAATGTGTCAAAACACACGTTGTCAATTAGGAAAGAATATTTTTTTTCTATCCATCACCGTTCTCCACTTGTGCATCAAGAGAATCACCCTACTTTCTATTCTGTGGGACAAACACCTTGTTTCCTAATGTATTTCCTAGCCACTCCTACACTACACAAAGCCATTAGCCCTATTGAGAGGAGCAACCACAACCTCCATCAACTACCTAACAATCGGGTGTCAACTAACATTGTCAAAGAAATATGTGTATTTAGCCATCAAGTTGCTAGAAACAACAGTTTCTTTTCCATCACACGCATCAAATAATCCATGAATACTATCCTCAAATTCTATGCAAACATCATTGTTAGGTACAATCATACTTATAACCTTTCCTAATATCAAAAACAATCTCTCTTGTAAAATAATTTATTTATTTTTTTCCTATTAGACTTTAGGAAGAATAATTATAATAGCCCTTCTTTTATTTTGAGTTTAATATATTAAATATTAAATTACTTATCCTTGTCCACATAAGTCAAGCACAGTTTTGTGCTCCTTTACTATGTCCTCTACTATAAGAGTGTTTGCCTCTAAAGCAAGAGCATCATGACAAGTGGTTGTTTGGATTTGTGCAAAGAATAACAAGAGGAGAGAGTGTGAATGCAGATATACAGATTTGGAGGCACAATCAACATATGTATATGGAAATGTTGGCACAAAGAAGCATATGTGCAGGAATACAAATTTTGGCATACGCAAAAGAAGTTGAACGGTCGGATATCTTGAAAGTGATGCCAGAAAAACTATCGCTTAAGCAGGGCTAAGGACTTGTGGCTCTTATTGAACACTAGTGTCCCATGTCCTCTCTATCATATACCTAAGTCTGAGGTAATGATCAATGGTTGAGCGTTTTTGGTTGAAATGCTTGCCCTATAGCTTGTTTCATTGTCTCCTCTACCCATTTGTTGATTTTTCTTTCCATGATTACCCGAATTACTTTGGCAAAGATTAGTTGATCATAATCAGCCTGCAATTTCCCAAGTTGTTTGTTTCCCCTCCTTTAAAGATGGGTAGTATAAGACTTGTCATCTAGTTCTCTAAAAAAAACTTTTGAAATCACTTCAACTTTGATTCAACAACTCTACGATGTGATGGCTAAGGCAATCTTGTCTGCATTTCTAGTGTTTTGCTTGGAGACCATCGATATCTTTCGCTTTACCTGATCTCTCAATGCCTTCCAATGCCTCTTTTGTGAAAAAATCATGTTCAATGTTGATTTCTAGTGATATTTTTCCTTGTTGCTATATTTTCATATTATTTCTTTGCACATGACAACTATTGTTCCCCAGAGATATCATCTTGTGCATTTGTTATTTTGGTTTCCGGCACCTTCCAAAATGTCGTGGAAGTCTTTTTGGCAATGATCAAGAGTTCTTCCTCTCTGGCTTTCTCAAATTTAGTTTTCTAGGTCTTTACTTCTACTTGTAATCTCTAAGATTCTTGTTGGTTCGGTTTTGTTTGTCCAGTCAAGCTCTTCTCCCCTTTATCCACCATTTCTCAATGATGCCCATCACCTTAGCCAACCATTATCTGATATATTTCTTTCTTCAGGCTAACAACCCCACTCCCTAGAACCCCCCCCTTCCTGGCCCACCTTGGACCACCTTTTCCTTTCATGGGGGTGACCCCGACATCTTTACTTCTCATCTCTACCAAATGCTCCTTTCAGAGTCCCAGTTCTCATGCCTCGCCTCTGTCGATGCCAAATATACTAGTCTTTCATCCACTATTTGGGGAGCTTCCCTTCAAACATACCCCACTACACCAGATCCACCTCACCTTCCCTTTAAACTAGATCATGCCCCATGAACAAGTGGTATGACAACGAATGTAAAAACCTTCACAATCACCTTCAACATGCCTTCACTCACACTCACCCCTCCTACACCTATCTTAAAGCTTCCTACTGCAGCCTTCTCCACCATAAGAAGCACCTCTTCATTTCCCGAAGGAAAAGCGAGTTGTGTGCTTCCCTTATCCGCTCCCTTAAAAATTTAGGTGGAACCGTCTTTCCTCGTCGCTTTCCTCTTCCTCTGAATCGTAAATCCATGTTCACCCATACCTCCTCCCTTTACGATGTTCCTGGGTAGCCCATAATCAAGGTCGCCACTCCCCCCCCTTCTTGCCACCTATTCTCATACTGAGATATCCAGGAAGTCGTTTGGAAGATGAACACTAACAAAGCAGCGGATGAGGAAGGGTTCCAGGCATAACTCTTCAAGCAAGGTCTTCATGCTATGGACAACCATCTAGCCGACTTATTCAACCATCTGATCTATACGAGTTTTTCACAATCTTAGTCACATCACATTATTCACCCGATCCACAAATCGAGTTCTAGTATGGATCCCAACAACTATAGGACGATCATGGTTGGCCACACGTTTTCCAAACTCTATGCTACAGTCCCTCCATTTGAAGCTATATGGAGAGCTTGAGAGGAGGCACCTTAGAGCTAGAGGGCAGGTTGGATTCCGACATGAGCACCAAACCATCCATTGATCACAACAGCATCGCTCTTCGAAAGTTTACTATTGTCTTGTGAACTTTTGAAAAGATTTTCATTTTGTCCCTATGGAGGCTTTGTTCCAGAGACTCAGAGACATTGGCATCTCAGATACCTTAATGCGTTTATACGAGTCAGTTCTTGGTCGTCTACGCACAGCACACGAGATATCAAAATTTATCAAGAGCACCATTAGCGTCAAACAAGGTTGCCCCCTATCCCCCACATTGTTTGGGATCTAAATTGACAAGTTGGAGTCTTTCTTACATGAGCACATCCAGGATGGAGATGGGTGCCTTCTCCACCAGGTCCTGATTTCCATCCTGTTGTTTGTGGATGATGTGATCCTTCTAGCTGCATCTCCGAAAGGGTTGCAAAGACAGTTGGATGCCCTRGCCCTCTTTTGTAACCTTCGTCAGTTGATGGTCAACCTAAGTAAAACCAAGGTCATGAGCTTCAACGGGTCGAAGAAGATCCTCTTTGATGACCATTTCTTTTTCAAAGGAGAGGAGATTGAGATCACCAGCTCTTATACTTATTTTGGGGGTATTGTTCACAGGACCTCCCTTTAGTTTGCATCATGCACTTCAACCCCGAGTCAGCAAGGGTTATGGGTCCTTGGCCCTTCTTGAGAGGCATTGTTTACGGAACCATTTTCAAGACATATCGTCTAAGATGTCAACTCTTGTCCATCCCACAGTTCTATACGGTTCCTAGGTTTGGGGACCTCGTTTGCTAGAAACTAATTGGTCTTCAGCAAAGAAAGTATAGATCATCCTCCTTCGTCGCATCATCAAATGCAAGCGTACAATTTTTCATCCCATTGTCCTTGTAGAGTTTGGTGCTCGCCCTTTCCAACTAGAGACAGTGTTTGGTCTCATCTCACTCCTACATCGCATTCGGAGCTTTGTTGATATAGCAAAGGGACGGCACTGGTATACAGAACTGGCTTACTACTCATCAAAGTCATTTGCATCAGCTAGCTTTCCATCTCGATCTCGATGTTGATACACCTAGGTCTCAGATCTCCTTACATCTATGGGTATTATGATGAATTGACTCCCTCCATTTAGATATTCCCTAGATGCACCTAGCCACCTCTTACCTACCAAACAGGAGATGAATACAATCATTTAAGAGGATATCTACAAGCAGTTTGTAAAGGGCACTTGGATAAACCCTCAAGGGGGTTACGTCTGGAGATGGCCTTCTATGCCGAGCACTTCATGGTTATGAGGGATGGACTCATTGCTCAACCCCATTACACACTTCGCCATTGGATGCACTCTCTTCATATCCCCTTGGGCCAGTTCAGAGTTGGTTCTCATAGACTGCGGATTGAGACTAACCATCAAATTGATAGTTTAGACACGATCTACTAGTTGTGGCATCTCCGAGAGATTGAGACCAAGGAGCACTTCATCTTCTGTTGCGCAGTTTACTTCGCGATTCGAGGACGGTTCCACTATCTTTACAGAGGGCTATAGACGTTTGGGAGCTTCTTTGGGTACCTCGACCAGCGTTGCCTGGCCTTATACATGCAAGAGGCCCTCTGTCTCCACTTTTCTATCCTGAAACCACATCCACATCCTAGACCAGCGACCACCTAATGGATCACTTCTTTTTTTACGGTGCTCCCGACTAAGGGCACCAAGTGGCAGTTAGATAGAGATGATCACACATGACTGAGGACATGGAGCATCTCTACCTCCATGAGACTACAGCAGCATCCCCAGACACAACCTCACATTAGCAAACAAACTAGTCGCCAGACGAGACCTTCCAAAACATGACGACAAGGTCTTCCTTCCAGGAAACAACATAGCACTCATTCCAGCACCTCTCCTGTTCCTCTTTTCGATCAAACATCTATTTCATTTTTTCTTCATTCACCCTCGAATGTTAGGAGAGATGATTCCAGTGGACCAATATAGCCTCGTACCACCAATGCCATAGATTTTAGATCTACTCACCTTGTACATCTATCCCTTGGACTGCCTCTCCATCTTTGGAGTCGGCTTTCCAGATTTTAGATTAGATTTCTATTCTATCTTTACTTCTTGCTTCTTCTTCTTTTTATAGGAGTTGCTTTAGTGCTCCCGCATTCTATAGACATCATCGTACCTCACAGTCCCGTTGACCTACTTCAGTGGTCATTTGTCGGACATTAATACATTTATCTTATCTTATCTAGCTTCTTTCTATGCTCCATTAAACCCAAGGTTCACTTACATGCTCATCTTGCTCTCTCCCTGCCTTGAGTTTGGTATTTTGCTAGGTTAGAATGAACACTTTTCATCAATTCCTCACATTTCTCATTAACATTCCATTCTTCCCTCATGAAGTGTGGTTGTGATTAGTGACTCTCTAACAACTCCTTAAAATTTTATGCATTTTGAGCATTGATTTTTAATGTATTTTGTGTTCGTCGGCCCTTGCTTGTTACATCCATTTTCCATTGTTTTTCCTTGACAAATAAGTTCAACAAATAGTGGTTCATGGTCAAATGACATTTCCTCGTGGCATTTGTTGATTGAGAAGTGTAGCTCTAGTCTATTTGGTGAAAGCGTGAAATATTCCACCATGCTTTGCCCGTTGTGTGTGAAGCATGTGGCCTACCCCAAGTTCCCCCATCAAGCTACTTCATTACAAATGATAGAGTTATGTGCATTACACATGTACAATTTTACCTTCAAAGTGTATGATTTCTATATCCTCATCTACTAATTTCCTTTTTACATATATCTTCGTCTTTTGTAAGACACAATGGGTGATTATTCTCAACGTAATTTTCCATCTCTAGATTCCTTGTTACCCATTGAAGTCCCATGCCAACATTATTCTCCCTTTGTCCTTAAATTTTGTAATGTCGTTCCTAAGAATGTAGAATGACTCCTCACTATTAAGTCCATCCCACTTGTAGAAATCTGATTTCTATGAGGCAAAATAACACGATGCCACAAAAGTGCTAATGTTGTTGCGTTTGAGTTTCGATGACATGTATTACTTTTAATGTCTACTTATTATCATGGTGAACCCATGTCACCGTCCTGGCATGTTTTCTTTACAAAACATGTGATTACTTCATGTCCTTTAAAAAAATTTAACACTTGGTTCCATATTTGACCACAATATGTATTCGAGTAAATCTTGGATTTTCCAAACCTCGTGTGCGTGAGTTTCAACTAGGATAATTATGTCTTGACTTGTAGCTTTGGGCCCTAAACCGTGACCTCTCCTCCATGGGTACCCTCAACAATTTCATATCATGATTTTGAGCCTAAATTGGGTCACAGGAGTTGCATCTCCCTATTCTAAACATTTCCACCTTTACTTTTCCAATCCAATGCACTACTCATTTGTCGTGTTTCCTTGCCTCTTGACATTTTCCCATTCCATTCGCCTTTCTTCTTATTGTATGGGTGTTAGGTCTTCACCCATGAGCCATTCAAAGCCTTTAAGCTAGCCTTTTCCTCATAGCAATTGAACTTTGTCTTGAATACTCCATAAGACTATATGTCTTACCTATTCAGTCATCACAATCTTGTCCACCAGAGGTCCTGATTGTATGCCTACCATTTTTTCCCATGTTTTGGAAATTTCAATTTGCTTCTTAAACATTGTCTCGATCTTTTTTAACTCATTCATGAGTGACTTGTCTTTTCGAGGAATTCCAAGTCCCATATAATCTCCCCATTCTCTATATCTTTCTCTTTATATTGGACAGTCCCCTAGTTACTTTATGCAGTGTTTCAATTGTTGGTTCTCTAGCTCAACTTCCCCAAACTTGTCTTACAAGTGTTAAAAGATGTTCTATTATCTATAATCACTTCTTATGAGTTCCTCTAATGTTATCATCAAGGTTTTGATATGTTCCACCCACAAGTATTCCTCCTTCCATAGGT
This sequence comes from Picea sitchensis, assembly GCA_010110895.2. Classification (NCBI taxonomy): domain Eukaryota; kingdom Viridiplantae; phylum Streptophyta; class Pinopsida; order Pinales; family Pinaceae; genus Picea; species Picea sitchensis. The sequence goes on from SNQJ01S0001396.1 coordinate 121,675, forward strand.
GTAGTATCAAAGGGGTGGTGGTTCAATTAAAGGAGGTTACCAATTTAGTTTTTGGGGTTTAATGTCCAAATTACCCAACATTGTAGTCCACATCTCAACTCGTGTTCCTACTTTGTCAATCGTACTTGTATGCTTTTCGAAACCACCCTCCATCAACATCGGTTTTGTTGTCAATTTTGTTACATCGATCAAGGTCTATGTGGGTCATAGATGTTTGTTTTTAGTTGCAAATCATTAAGTGAGATCTGCAGATGTTATAATGCAAGTTGGAGCTGGGACCGACCTTTAGTGCGAGTAGTAATCAACCAACTCAAGGCTGACTCGTGAGGTTGGGGGCAATCCATGCCCTACCAAAGCCAATGTTGTTGCAAAGATGTGCAGAGGTGCACAAGTTGATGGAGGCAAGTAGGCCGAGAGGAAAGCAAGAGAAAGGAGTTTTAGGAGTCGTGAGGCCTCGGGTAGGGGTTAGGAGGGAGAGTGGGGAGTTGCAATTAGTGCGAGTAGTAATCAACCAACTCAAGGCTGACTCGTGAGGTTGGGGGCAATCCATGCCCTACCAAAGCCAATGTTGTTGCAAAGATGTGCAGAGGTGCACAAGTTGATGGAGGCAAGTAGGCCGAGAGGAAAGCAAGAGAAAGGAGTTTTAGGAGTCGTGAGGCCTCGGGTAGGGGTTAGGAGGGAGAGTGGGGAGTTGCAATAATTGTTATGGCTCTGGTGTTGAATTAAATTAATAAAGAACCAAGGACAAGTGTTTTTTATCACTTAAGCGCCTAGGGGTGAGAGTGTCCAATGTGGTCCTTAGTGCATCGATTTTATGAGATATGAAATTAAATGAGACTTTATGAAAGTAAATGAAATGGGTGAGTGAAAAGTCATTTCATCTTAACCATCCATCTAATCTATCCTCCACCATTAGATTAGATGACTCTTCACCTTCACTCATGAGGTCAAATTAGGAAAATTTTTCCCATCACCGGTATTCTTTCTTCATGCTGATGGAGAGAAAGCAAGAGAGAGTCTAGATGAGAAAGAGCAAGGCGTGTTGCAGCAGAGTGCATACAGCAAGTGTTGCAGCAAAGTTACAAGAAGTGTTGCAGTAGAGTAACAGTGAGTAAATGGTAAGTGGAGTAACAGCACGGGGACCAAGGAGAAAGTACAAGTATTGGGTTGTACTGTACGAATTTTGAGCAAGCCGTACAAAAGAAAGCTAGCACAGAAATCGAGGAGATTAGTTGCATGTTTTTCTAGGTGTGTTTGGCACAAAAATCGAGGAACACAGCTGTCATTAATTTCTGGAAATCAGCAACAGCAAACAAGCACAATATTTGAGACAGTCATACCACAATAAATGCAGTGACGACTGTACACAGTACGGATTTCTTTGCACAGAAATTGGAGAGCTGTTTAGCATGCATTTTGAGGTTGTGTCTAGGCATGGAAATCAAGATAAGTCTGTATTAATTTCTTGAAGAAGACTGCTGTAAAAAATTCTTTCTCAGAGCTCTACAAATAATAAAAAAAACCTCTCACTACTTTCCTTTGTGGGTTTTTCCAAGGCCAGTTAAACCAAAAATATCTGAGTTAAATTTTCTTGGTGTGTTTATTTTTGAGTATTTTGCTGTAGAAAACTTCATGTGTTTTCTGTTCATGAGCATTTAATTTTCTGGTTACTAATTTGCAGCCTAAATTTGCAATGGGTTGGGCATTAAACCATGTGTCTCATTGAGACTTGAAACCGGTTGGTGTCTGAAATTTCTACATGGTATCAGAGCTTAAGGTGTGAAAGGAGCAGAAATATATCAGCAACAGATTGCAGGGATTTTTCTGAGAGGAGGAGGTACTTCACCAGGCAGAAAATTGTGGGTTTGTGTTTCAGTTGAGAGGGTCAATGGCCACTGGTTTGAGGATTGAGGAATAGGGTTGGATGGAGCTGCAAATTTCAGCTCATGGAAGGAGAGGATTGTGTTGCTTCCGTAGGAGTGTGAGTTGTGGGATATCATGGAGAACTCACAAGTTTAATCTTGTGACGGTGCCTATGGATGCTACTCTTTTGGCAGCCTACAACAAAAAAGAACATAAAGGCCAAAAGAATTATCCTGATGCCATTGTTAATCATGTGATCTCCACACATGTGACTAGAAGACCAATGCCTATGAGATGTGGGAATCCTTAACCATACTATACCAGAGTTCCAATGAAAACCAGAAAATGGTATTGAGAGAAAAACGAAGAGCATTTAAATGACCAAGACTAAAAGTGTTTTCACCTATCTTACCAAGATTACTCAAATGAGAGATGAACTTGGTGCGGTTGGGGAGGTTGCTGACACAAACTTGTGAGGACTGCTTTGAATGGGGCCACCAAACAATGGGCTATCTTTGTTGAAGGAATCGTGGCAAGGGAAAATCTTCCCAAATGGGACCATCTTTGGGATGACTTCATTCAGAGGAAACTCGAGAGGCTATGTTCATGGGAGTTCATCTACATGTAATGAAGAGGAGAATGTCGCACTTGCAGCTGAAGGCAAGAACAAGTCCAAGAAAGGTTCCAAGGGAGGAAACAAGCAGAAAAGTGAAGGAAGAAAGACATGAGCAAAGTCAAGTGCTTCACTTGCCACAAGTTTGGACAACTATGTTGGACAATATCCCAACAAGAAGAAGAAGCAGTGTGGTACTACAGCTGATGGAGGAGTTTTCCCACATGTTCTAGAAGGAGTATTCATTGTTGGTGTGTTTTTCCTCTAGAGTATCATCTACCAATATTTGGTACATGCTGATGGTGCGTCTCGCCATATGACAGGGGTTCATGAGAACTTCAACGAATCTTACAGAGATTGGAGATCCTGAGGTGGTGCTTGGAAATGATTCGGTCAAGGCAATTGGTAGTGGGAAAGTATCATTTCATAGGGAGTCTCAAACTCCCATGCAATTGAGAGATGTCCTATATGTCTGGGCTTGAAGAAGAAATTGCGTCGGCCTTCCACTATTGAGGATGAGGCATTGTTTCGCGGATGGGCACTTCTCTTGTATCCTAGATCCAAGATCACTTCACTCAAAGTGATTGGGATCTCGCATGAGAAGTTGTACAAGCTCATGTTTCATCCTGCTAAAGCATTGATGCATAGTACCAACAAAAACAACCTTTGTGATTTATAAAGATAGAGACATCATTTGCACCATGGGGCTCTGAGATTATTGAGAGAGATTGTGATTGGAGTGTCGGAGTTCAGTATAGAGCACCAAGAGGTGTGCAAGGTGTGCTCTGGGAAGTATGCCAAGACTGCCTAAGCAAAGGACAACAGAGAAAGGTGTATTCTAGATCTAATTCATACCGATGTATAAAGTCCTATGTCTTCTGTCTCTTTGACTGGTTTTTGTATTATGTCACTTTCATTGATGACTTCTCTCTAAAGTCTCGATTTGCTTCATGAAGACCAAATGACAGTTCTTCAGTTGGTTCCAAGAGTTCAAAGCTCTTGTGGGAGAACCAAACTAGGAAGAAGATCAAAGTATTGAGATCCGATAATGGGGGGTGAGTATACCTATAATGAATTCAATGATTTATGTGTTAGGAGGGCATTAAGAGAAGTGACTGTACCTTACAACCCCCACCAGAATGGGGTTGCCGAGAGGAAGAAAAAGGCTATTGTTGGGGTTGTGAGAGCAATGTTACATGATCAAGGGCTACCACTACTTCTTTGGGCCGAGGCTTGCAACACTATAGTTTATCCGCGTAATCTGAACCACATCAGAAGTCTTGGGGATAAGAATTCCGAGGAGGCTTTCTCCGAAGAAGTTTGAGGTTGGGAAATTTAGGTTTTTTGGGTGTTTTACCTATTCACATGTCCCTTCCGAGAAGAGGACAAAGGTAGATACCACGGTAGAGAAGGGCATCTTTGTTGGGTATAGCGAGACATCAAGGCTTTTCGCATATACATTCCTTTGAGAAAGACAATCAGCGACGGATGTGAGATTTGGAGGAGGACAGAGTATTCCAAAGGTCAACAGATATGGAGTGTGGGGAGTAATCGCCCCTCTATTCTAGGTGAGTCCTTCAATGCAGCATACAAGACGACAGAAGTTCAGACCAATTGCTTGCTGACTGACTAGTCCACAGTGACAGGGTCACGTGTTACTAGTTCACAGGGTATTGTTTCTTAGTCCACTGGTTCACAGACTACCTCAAGATCATCTTCAAGTACACAGTCTTCAGATGGTGGGATTGAGGAGGAGGAGTCCTCCACATGGTGTTAATTTAAAGAAGAGGAAGCCCAAGTGGCTTCAAGACACTTTGAAGGAAGCACAAGGTTCAATGGAGAATCCCAGGCAGGCTGTGAAGGAGAGTAAACCCCCTGAGAGATTTTGCGCTATCTTGCAATGGTTAAAGATCGAGAGTCTCGAGCCCACTTTTGAGGAGGCAAGAGGGTCACAGGTCCGGGATGACCCCATGATGGAAGAGTACAATTCCATCATGAAGAACGATGTTTGGGAGGTGGTTCGAAGATCCGAGGAGAAGTCAATGGTGACTTCAGTGGCTTCAAGATCAAGTATGTTGTTGATGGCAACAATGAGAAGTACAAAGCTCGCTTAGTGGCTCCTGGGTTCTCGTGTAGAGGGAGTTGACTATGATGAGACTCCTTCGCTCGGGTTGCCGACATACCTCAATCGTGGTAGTGATCTCCATTGCAGTATAGATGGGTTGGAAGATCCATCGATGGATGTGAAGACCGCGATTTCTAAATGACTTGCTAAAGGAGGTAACATTGAGTAGCCTCAAGGATTTGAGGTGCTTGGGAGAGATTCTCATGTGTGCGTACTGAAGAAGGCTGCTAGAAGCAAAGCAAGCTCCTAGAGCTTGGTATTCCGTGATAGACATACCTGCAAGATGGGTTTCGAAGAGTGAGGCGATCCAAGTTATATTATATCAGGGTTGGAGAGGATCCTCTCATTCTTGTGCTATATGTGGATGATATCTTTATTACAGGGGCTTATAGACTCATAGTTGGTTGCAAGGAAAGCCTTGGGAGAGCCTTGCTTCAGAGTTCAAAATGAAAGACATTGCCTCGGGATGCACTACTTGGGATTGGAAGTTTGGAGAAGAGCCCGACACATCTTTCCGGGGACGTAAAGGAGCATGTTGTTGATATATCGGGAGATTCTTGATGGAGGATTGTAGGCCCATGTCCACTTCTATGATAACTAACTGGAAGAAGCTTTATTCTTCCGAGTCAGAGTTGGTTGATCCCATCGCTAGACTGTCATTGATTGGTTGTTGATGTATCCCACAACAACTGCACTGCATCTTTGTTTGTTGTCAACTCACTTAGTCAATTCATAGTGGAACCTCAGAGACTACACTGGGTGGAAAAAAAACATGTACTCAGGTACCTGTGGCAATAAAGTGGATTATGGCTCAACTACATGAGAGGGGATGGAGCAGGATTGAGTGGATACACTGATTCAGAATGGGAAGGATGTGCTAGTGACAGGAAGAGTACCCCGTGTTGTTGCTTTGGATTGGGCTCAGCAGTTGTGTCTTTGTTCAGTCGGAAGCAAAAGTCGATGGCTTTGAGTTTTATAGAAGTTGAGTATATGGCAACAGTCGGGCCAATTGTGAGCCATTTTGCTTCTAGTTATTGGTTGATATTTGGTGTGCGATGATACCACCTGCGATCTATCGCGGGATCACCAAAGTTGCATCAAACTCTCTCGAGAATCCAGCTTTTCATGATAGTCTAAACATATCGAGATTAGATATCACTTCATCCAGAACCATGTTCAGAGAAGAGAAGTTGAGCTACAATATCTCACATATGAGGTGGCGGACATCCTCACAAAATCTTTGGTGAAAGGAAATTTTGTGCCTTTCAGAGATAAGCTTGGGTGGTGAGGAACACTTTCCCAGAAGAGGGAGTGTTGAATTAAATTAATAAAGTACCAATGTTTCTCATCATTTAGGCTACTAGGGGTGAGAAAGTGTCCACTGTGGTCCCTAGTGCATTAATTTTATGAGATATGAAATTAAATGAGACTTATGAAAGTGAAATGAAATGGATGAGTGAAAAGTCATTTCATCTCAATCATCCATCTAATCTATCCTCCAACCCATTAGATTATATACCTTTCACCTTCCCTCATGAGTTCGAATTAGGGAAAGGGTGCCCTATTCACTTGGTATTCTTCTTCATGATTTGAGAGCAAGCAAGAGAGAGTCAAGCTGAGAAAGAGGAGGGAGTGTTGCAGCAAAGTAACAGCAAGGTTGCAGCAGAGTTACAACAAGTGTTGCAGCAGAGTAACAGTGAGTAACAGCAAGTGGATTAACAGCACAAAATTCAAAGGAAAAACTAAAGGAGATAATGCGTTGTGTGAATTTGAGCAGGTCGTACAACAAAAAGTTGGCACAAAAATCGAGGATATTAGCTGCACATTCTTCTGGGTGTGTTTGGCACAAAAATCGAGGAACACGGCTGCCATTTATTTCTGGATATCAGCAACAGCAAACAGGCACAATATTTGAGACAGTCGTACCACAATAAATGCAGTGATAGTCGTACACAGTAAGGATTTCTTTGCACATAAATCAAGGAGTTGTTTAGCACGTGTTTTGAGGCTGTGTCTGGGCACAGAAATCGAGATAAGTCTGTGTATTAATTTATAAAGAAGACTGTTGTAAGAAATTATTTCTTAAAGTTCTACAAATAATAAAAATGCCCCTCTCACTGGTTTTCCCTTTGTGGGTTTTTCCATGGTCAGTTAGACCAAAAATCTCTGAGTTAAATTTTCTTGATGTGTTTATTTCTGAGTATTTTGTTGTAGCAGACTTCATGTATTTTCTGTTCATGAAAGCACTTAATTTTCTACTAACTAATTTGCAGCCCAAATTTGCAATGTGGGTTGGGCATTAAACTATGTGGTCTCATTGAGTCTTGAAACCAGGTTGGGGTCTGAAATTTCTACATTTGGAGGGTAGATCTCTCTATCACAAATGCATATTTAAAATTGTTAGCTTTTCAAGTTACTCCAAAAGTGTTTACACACCATGCTTGGGGGCTTCATCAACGCTGGTGTACATGGTGTATGTTCATCCCTAAGGTGGTTTGAGATGGACTGAGGCATGGGAGATGGTTGGTGATGAATTTGAATTATGGAGATTGCTTGTTCAATGTGATTGTTTGACCTTAGTTAGGTGTTGTCTTGGTATTCTTCCCTAAGAAATTGGAGTTCTCTTGACAACTTGGTGATGCCCTTCATTGTGGCCACATGGAGAGTTTCACTTGTTTGGAGAATGCCCTACTTAGAAAGCAACATTGTGCATATTGGAGGACGGCATCAATCCCTAGATACCATGGGGTTGCTTGGATTCCTATTCGTAGGTCTAGAGTTGGCACGAGTACACCTAGGGTGCAACAATGTTCTTGTAAAGTGTCGATGTTTAAATTTGGTAGCATTGACAAAGTTAGCCGTGAGATTTAGATAATCAACCGGGCCTTATGCAGGTATTGACAAAACCGTGGGGAACGCATTAAACTGTGAGTCAAACCAAAAGTCAAGACGAACGTGATGCTATATGATTCGCGGAGTTCTAGCCAAGGCAAAGGAAAAAGCCTTGTAAGCCTAAGACAAAAGTCAAGATGTAAGTCTAATGCAAAAGTCAAGGGAACGTACAACCCTTGTGAGCATAGACAGTGTAGTGCAAAAGTCAAGGGGAAGGTAAAACCTCTTTGAGCAAAGACAGACTAGTGCAAGTCAAGGGGAACATACAGCCTCCGGTGAGCCTAGTCAAGCTTTTGTGAGCCACGAAAGCAAAAGTCAAGGCATCTAGCAAAAGTTGTTGAATGTACAATTCCTATGAGCTAGAAACAAAACAATCTTCCTTATGCAAATAATATAAATGTATTGATCTAGTGTATGTTGGCACGTGTAACATTACCACCATGAAAAGAATCTTGAGTTGTCTAACTCAGTTGTAAAAGTCGATTTGCATGTTTAGTCTCAGTTGTCAAACTCAAGTTGTATGTCTGGTCAAAGTCAAATTGGCAAGTCTTGTTGCATGCATGTCTAGTTGCATGTTGAGTTGCATGTTGCATGTCAAGGTGTATGTCAAGTTGTATGTTGAGGTGGCATGCAATAGCCAAGTCGAGTCACAAGTCAAGTTAAGTTGACATGCAAGCTCCGTCTAATTAAAGCCCCTTCTCCTCACCTTTCCACGCCTATATATTCAGAGCTCGACCCCCTCTTCCATACACATTGCTATGCAGCGCTTAGGGTAGGAGACAAGGCAGTGAAGGAGACGAATAGTGCTGGGTATCTCAGCAGTAAAGGTCAGCAAGCATTGCTGTCCATATCAGCAGTAAGAGACAGCTTGCATTGTTGTACATACCAGCAATACAGAATAGCTTGCATTGCTGTACATACCAGCAATACAGAACAGTGAACATTGCTGTACATTCCAGCAATACAGAACAGCGAATATTGCTGTTCATATCAGCAATACAGAACAGTGAACAGGGCTGTACATATCAACAATAAAAGTCAGCAAATAGGACCGTTTATATCAGCGGTAAAAGTCTGTAAAGTCGTGTCGTTTGCTGGTCTATCAGTCAGGTATTTTCATGGTGGAGTATTGTAATTGATCTTACATATTACTTGCAATAAAGAAAGATTGTTTGCTGGGGTTTTTCTCCCTGTATAGGGTTTCCCCAGGGTAAATTCGTGTGCATGTGTGAGATTCTATTTTGAGTTCCTCTTCTACTTCTGTTCATCATTTCAGGTATTAATTTGCTGGTTGATAAATCAAGTTTTATTTAAAACATTGTAGAAACTGAAGTAATAATCCGCATATGGAATCAAGCTCGTTAATTTAACAACTGACTCGGTGGAGTACATTGCTTAGGAGGATTGATGGAGTCCATGGAGGCTTGTGACAAAGGGGTGTGGACTTACCTTGTGTAGCTACATCATCTTGGAGCCCTTATTATGTACGACATCACATTGGAGCATGACATGTGTACTATGGAGTGGAGCACTTCACTTGTGTTGGCCTACAAGTACTATTATAGGTTGCTTGTAAGGGCTTAGGCCCACATTGTATGATTGTATTGTTGGCCTCCCTTACCTCTCATAAATAGAGGAAGGAGGGACTCCTCATAATCATCACATCACATCATTGTATCTCTTCTCTTTGTACTTAGCTTCTTGGAGGAAGTCGCTAGGATTTCCTCGTGAACCATAGGTGGAGTTATGAAGTATAAAGGAGACATCTTCATTTGGAGTTTTCTCTTGTGACTGAAGTTTGCTCTAATGGAGGAGATGTGGTGATGATCACTATTCTTTCTCTCTCTTGGATCTTCAATTGTATTTGATCTCTCTCTCTCTCTCTTGGAGCATCTTGGAAGTCTAAGGTTAGGGTTTATCCCTTGAAGGTTAGAGATTAGTGTTTTGTGATAAAACCCTAAGGTATCTTTGGTGGAGAAGAAGAAGAAAAGAGAACATCTTGCCTTGGAGGATGTGTTGGAGTGATTCTCACCTATTGGAGGTCCTTGGTTGAGCTAGGGTTTTCATGTTTTCCCTAGCTAGGGTTTTGGAGAGCTAGTGAACTTGTGCTAGCCTGCAAAGAAGGCTATGGTATGTACATGTACTTTATCTTGAGCGTATAAATGAAGTCTTCAGCAGTCCAAGACTTGTGCATTTTCCAGATTTGATTTTCAGCCATATATGTTCTTCCTTCATGTATTGTTAATTACAGCTACATATGTCTTGATGATTTGATATAAGGAAAAAGACAATTGTTAAGTGGTTTGACATCATCATCGAAGAATATATGGGCTGTTTTTCTGCTGCTACACCTGTTGTTTTATTGCTGTTATAACTGCTGTAAAAGTGAATTTTTAGATCTGGTTTATGTGGGATAAGTTGTACTAGAGAGCCAAAACTTATCCAGGTTGTTTGGTATCTTTTCTCCTTGGATTGCCTAGAAGTTTGGGCTATTAAAAAAGTAAATATTCTACTATTTCCACTGTTGTTTTATACTCTATTCCATAACATCCCTAAGGCTGAAAATTCACAGAGTTAAGATAAGGGAAACCTCTAGTTAAAGAGGTGAAATTTCTGTTTTGCATTAAAAGTCAAAGAGTGCAGGAATTTCTACATGAATTGGTTAAAATCCATAGCCATTTTAGGTGTCGATTGATGCTGGGCTAACCTTTAGCACATTTGGTAATAAACCAACTCAAGGTCAACTCAAGAGGCTAGGGTCGATTCATGACCCTCGAAAGCCAACGTTGTTGTAGAGTTATACAAACATGAGCAAGCCAACAAGGGTAGACAGGCCGATGAGAAAACAAAAGATGGGAAAGCAAGGGAAAAGGGAGTTGTGAGGGCTCAAGTAGGGGTCAAGGGAGAAAGCGAGGAGTTGTAGGAGCCACGAGGGCTCAAGTAGGGTTCAGAAGTGCAGAGTGCGGTAGGTAAGCTTGTAGGCAGAGATAGAGAATGTTGCAGATGTGGAGCTTTCTGAAGAGAAAAGGCTCAGCAAGGAAGAGTTTACAAATGCCTAACCCATATATGGTCTAATATAATTTTATCAACTAGATACTCTCAAGGATTTGGTATTTTGAACATGGACAAGACTCTAAAATAACACCTATCCTTTTATTAATCAATCAAAAAGAGACTATTGTGATGATTTTGCCAAAAGGGCACAAGAAGAGTCCCCCAAATAAAGGCATCATCTTTACTGGAATAAAGTCGTATAGTCCATGAAAATACAACAAGTGCCCCCAAGAAGTATAGCTAACGATTTGTAGCATTAAACCAAATCCACACCTCAAGCCATCTTTCTTATTTATCCTCTTTCATACATTTTCCCATCCTCTTAATACATAGCTAATAAACTAAAACGAAAAATCAAATGATAAGCAAAAGGAAAGACCCATAATAATTGAATTCCAAACACCCAATGCTAGGCCAAACTAAACCACCCAATTCAAGAGTCCTCTTTATCATAGTTGAAGTATCTAAAAGTAATTGGGACAACATTAAAATCCACACCTATGTTGCATGGGGACCCATCCCGACATTTAAAACCCACGTTTGGGGCGTTCCAGTGTTTCAGGGACTTTGGAACTCCTTAAAAACATCTTGAAATGCGCATTCCCACGTTCTGGGTGAAATTTAGGGAACTGTCCCCGCCTCCCTTGATTTTTCGAGCACACCTAGATGTCCCTTAAATTGTATCTTTCCAGTTGGGTTAAAAAATGGTTGAGAAATTTGTATGGCTGAGTGGATTGAACCTCTTTAGATCATACTGCTTAAGGTTAATTGCAACCATGTAACTATTTGTGCACTATAATAATGGTACTACTTTGACACTAGGTTTAGAAAATATATATTTATATTGCTTGACTTTTTAGTTATCTTTATTGATGGAGATACCTACCAGCATTTGCTTTGAAAGAATTATTGGGGAGGAGTTCAGTGTGTGTACACTGTATAGGGCTAGGTGTGATCGAAGGACCATAATGAAGAGTTTAAATGTGAACAGCATAGATAAGCTTGTGGTGGTTTCTCATGGACTTAAAGTGGAATGTTCAATAAGTGTTTTGGCTTATTAAATTTGCAAATCTCAACCTTGATTTGACTCTAACCACAAAGTGTAAACCCCTGAGACTTGTCACCAGTGATTGTACAAGTGCAGGTCGCAGTTTGTTTCAGTGCAGTTCTTTTATATTTTTGTTTATATATATATATATATATATATATATTATTGTCATACCCAACCTGCCGCCCCCTAAAACATTTGGGGGTGTGCTCTAGTCGTTCCAGACACTCATACCCCCATTCACTGTTCCGAAAACTCATGCAACATAATAGATCCATACACTTAACCAAGGAAAAAAACAAAAACGTAACTTGGAATAGCAAATGATTTTATTGTCTGATGAATACTAAGGAATTTTTCCAAGACAGTCACACTGTTAAGACCTTCGTATTATATTCATTCCAAACCATTAAAAGTAAGGCAATACTGAACCCCCAATTGTTTAAACATTAAGTTTCCTATACATCACTTGGAACAATTCATAACATCTTGGTCAATTTCACAGAAATTGCTTTTCAACTGTGCAGTAAAAGGCTAATATTTTAGGAGGTGAAAATTTGTCCATTTTTGCAAATAAAAAATTTGACAGAACACTGACAATAGCAACCTCTCAAAGGGAACTACATTTCCTATCCTCTTGACACCAATTCCAACCAACATTCAAAACGATGGGCATAGACTGGAAAAATGACTGCGTACCCTCTTCAATATGCTAACTCTGTCCTCAAGTCCATCAACAGCATGTTCATTGTCATGCTCGGCAATTTCATGAGTGGCAAAAGATGAGGATGCTCTAAGCCCACCCTCTTCTATTCCATCAAACAATGCATTTCGACTCGTACGATAATCCCTGAAAGGCAAAAGGAAAAGGTTAAATGAAATCAGATATATGCTTGCGGCTTGCCTTCATATCAGCATATGATTGAGAATACAACTACCCAGAATAACAATATATCTTAAGATCAAAACTGATGCATTCACTCTCAAGAACATGGTCCATTCACTGATCCATTGCATTCCACAAGCGATATTTTTATTTCAAGTCCAACTTCCTATTATGTGCATCATCAAAAGTTAATATGCTTAGGAAAAAAGGGAAAAAAATGGCAGCCCCCGAATGATAACATATAGCACCATACTAATGAATCCTAAGTGTTAAATAAGAAGCAGAAGAAATGAAGAAATACATTCAAAATATCATCCACGAGTATCCAAAAGCAGTCAATGCTATTAAACATTGCTTACTATCATGGTCTGCCCTTGATTACAGTCTATGGCAACTTCCCTATGGTGGTTGACACCATTTCTAGCAGAGCATCCCGAAATCACATTCTGCTGAGGGCTTCACTGGTTCAACCTCTAAGGAGAAACGCTACATTTCAGGCCTGTGATTTTGTGCAAATTTTCAGATAAGATAACAAAGACATAGATTTGGATGCAAGGGCGGGCTCCTTCATGCCTCTAGACAGTTATGAAGCACTGTTTTTTGACTGAGGGAGTCGGGTTGCCTTCAGGGGAGATCTCCCTCTGTGTTCTCTGACTTGTGGCACATGTGTTTGGGAAATCCCACAAAGGCTTTAGGAGTTTCTAGTTTGGTTTGTATTTTTTTGCTGTTTTAGAGCTGCTATGCTTGCGTATTTATGAACATCAAGTGATTTCTATGTGTTGTAGCGGGAAGTGGTTTCCCAGTGTCGGTTTTTTTCCTGAACATGAACCCTATCAAGTCTTCTTCCAAAGTTAAGCACATAAGGGAACATTGACTTTGGAGGTTAAACTGTTGGGTCACAGTTTGGGAAGTGCTTGGGGTTACTTCATAAGCTATCAGAGTAACTGGATCTGTCCAGATGTCAGATGTCAAGGAAACCTGCGCATCACTTGTAAATCTTTTTATATAAATTAATATAAGGAAGAATCTTTTTTCTCAGGAGAAGTGCTAAAAATATTAAATATATATATATATATATATATAGAGAGAGAGAGAGAGAAAATGACAAAATAAGAGCAGTCAATGAGAATGACCTAAGTTTTCCAACACGCTCAACATACACGGTTACACCTGCTTTTTTCACACCTACGTGATTATGAACCTACCCACTTGCTCCTCGAGTCACTTAATGTACCTCGACCTCCTTTGGCAGTCGATTCACTTAACATACCTCGACCTCCTTTGTCGATCAAGTCATTTAACATACCTTGACCGACAAATCTCAGATGAAAGTTGGAAAAGATGAGAACAAAATTCCCAATTTTAAGATTCAGCAAAACGTAAAATTCAAATGACGAGCATTGCAATATTTATGCCACCTCCATCTGTTATTTATAGAGGTTACAGCGATATCACAATTTGCAAGGAATCAGGTGCAAGGTAAAAACAACTAACAAAGTACTTATCAAATCTTCATAACCCCGCAATGTTCATATTACATAACACTGCAAATGCTAAGAGTAATTATCAAAATTTGGTAAAGGTAAACCGTAAAACCAAGAATAATACAGACTCCAGAGTGTATTAGGAGAAAATTAAAAAGAACTAATGAAAAGGTTTACAATAAAGTTTAAACCTCTCGAGGGATGGACAATGCCTCCAAGTTAGAAGTCGTATAAAGAAAACTTTGCCTAATATTGTGGAACAACCATAAACCTACCCAGTAGTTTGTTATGCTTCTGACCCATGTCAATGGTAAGTACATTATTTAAGGAGGGTGTACAAGGCATTAAATACTAAATCATGTAAAGTGGCAATAAAGGTTGCATCAATTGAAACTGAGTTGGGTTTATGGGTAAGGAGACTGGAAATCACACCGAGTGATCTATAATCCCCAACCAGAGCGTTAAATTCCAATAGTAGGAGTCAATAATAAGGTGGCTTGTCACTTTAATATGTAATAAAGGTCACATTAAGGTAAGAGACCATTGTATGTTGACAAGGGAAATGTGCAATATAATATTTTATTATATTGGAGTCATCGCATACAATGTGGTAGAGCACCTTATACTTCATACATTAGGTAGCTCATGAAATATAGGTGTTCTGCCATATCACCCTTCTGAGATCCACAACTAATAGTCAAGAAAAAGAATGGATCCTGAAGATGTCTGTGACCTATAAACTTTAAAGCATTAAAGGCCCTCTGTCAAGACCAAATTTACAGTGCAGGAACATCAAATGTTTAGATAAAAAGAAAAAAGTATTAAGCGATCTTGATTTGAGAGGGAAACAAATGAACAAAAAATCAGTGAAATTAACTCATAACTGCAATGATTAGACAACTCAGAAAAGGCTTCTAGTCTCTAGAACAACTAGATAAAATTACCAGTGGCTTCTATAATACAAGAAAAGCATCTTGAGTCTTCTAGGAATAGAAGGACTGATCTTGAATTGGCTTTTGGATCATGGGAGACAAGATGGAAGGCTGTTAAATGTGTTTTGTTTACGTATTGTGTACCTCTAGTAAATAGTTTTTGTAGAATGCTGTATAGGCTGTACTTAGGAATATCGAGAGACTTCGGAGTAAATTCCGATTCACAGTTTTGTGGAGTATGTCACAGGCACACGAGAAAGTGATACCATTACTGATTTTGTAGTGTATTTTGTACTCCTTTTATAAATAGAATCTGTTCAAGAAAAAAGAACACAAGGACCAAACCTCTACAAAAACAAGATTAAATTGCCAGAGGCTTCTATAATAACAAGAAAGGCTTATTGTTATGGTTTTTCTGCTTCTTGTTGTGTAAAATATCTTTTAGCAATGCATTTCTACTGAACTCATCACTCATCTTCAGGGAAGAAAGCAACAAAATGAAAGCAATATTGCAAAGGAAGAGGGATGAGAGTATATAAAGAATTGGCATGGAGAAACTTGACCAAAATGTTTAATTTTATCAAATAAAGAGAGCAAATTAATAAAATAAAGTAATAAACCTAAGGATAAAAATGAACACGAAAAAAGGAAAAGAATTGAATGAGAAAGAAAACAAACAGAAAGCAAGGGATAATGTCAATGAAAGAAACGACATATTGAGCCTTCAATGAATAGAAGAACCAAATCTAGCATTTGCTTTTAGTTCATGGGAGCAAAGAGGGAAGGCACTTGAATATATTTCTTTTCTTTATGTATTGTATACATTTGGTAAATAGTTTTGAGTCTTGACATTTATAGAATGCTGTATGGCTATACTCAAGAATACAGACAGTTCAAAGTCAAGTTCTGATTAAGTCACAGTTTTGTAGAGTATGCCATGGGTGCACAGGAATGTGATACGGAATCAGTAGTATATTTTTTACTTTACCTTTCACAAATGGAATCTATTTAAAGAAAAAAATAACAAAAGGACCAAATAGATATAATCCAAACTGCCCCCAAAGCAAATCTGAGAGATAGATTCTCCCTTACCCATAGTTACCAAGTTTGGCTGAATAAGCCAAAAAAATTCAGAAATTTAGAACTAATTCAGCTCACCAATTTATTCACTTCACTTGGAAAATGTTTCAAACCACCAAAAGCCACAATTTGTATCCTTTCCAATTTTCTCAGTTCTGGAATGTTGATAAACACATAATCACTTCATAACTTAGCTGATGAACCCATTAAAAGAAAACAGCAAAAGATAGAGAGAAGCCCCATATTGTATAAGTGCCCATAGGCTTAACACTTGTATCAGAGCAATAGGTCATAAGATGATGATTACAAAATGCTTACACACTCAAGAAGTAGGGTGCCGTCTCAAAGAGGCGTTATGGGACCACATAAAGATGACTAGGTCAACCTTAGCCATAACCAAGATCCATTATAATAACACCATAGAGCAATAGGTCATAAGATGATGATTATAAAATGATTACACACTCAAGTAGGGCGCCCTCTCAAAGAGGTGTTATGGAACCACATAAAGATGACTAGGTCAACCTTAGCCATAACCAAGATCCAGGATTGTTCTAATAACACCATATATGAATTAGTCCATAACTTCAATATCTGTATAACCCTTCAAGGATCCACATTCAACTGGAACATCAAACAAGGTTCCATTCAACTT
>SNQJ01S0001396.1:144499-166075 GCA_010110895.2 Picea sitchensis
TATGTCCCTCAATTCACCCACAAAGTGAATTAATAGTCATTTTAGGCTAAAATGACCAAATTTCACTTTTGACTTAAATCTCCTAAGTCAAAGTGAAATTAGACATAAAGTACATGGTACATAGCACAAAATATTTCCCACTTGTGTTTAGAGGCTCACAAACACAAGGGGACCACTTTCCAAGGTACCCAAATCTCAACAATTTGAAGTCTGCAAAAAGTCTAGTTTTTTCAGATTTTAAGAGAGCACAACTATCAAGCCTATTCTCTTGCCAATGAGGCCACCACTCTTAAAATGGGGGTGCTAAGGAAAAATGGGGATTGGAACTATCAAAACTCTCATAGGTCATGCATATGAAGGCAAGTAACATCATAATAAATCACCATATGTCATAATACCATCGCCACCCAATTTCAAACGAGGGGCATAGATACAAAAGGACCTGCCCACCCACTCTCACATGCTTGA
Source organism: Picea sitchensis (assembly GCA_010110895.2). NCBI lineage: Eukaryota > Viridiplantae > Streptophyta > Pinopsida > Pinales > Pinaceae > Picea > Picea sitchensis. The sequence continues at coordinate 144,968 of SNQJ01S0001396.1, forward strand.
ACTAAATACTAGTTTGTCTCTTGAAACACACAGTGAAATTTATCAAAGGCAAGGTGGGATAATGGAAATCTGCAAGGAAGAAGCGAGCACCGCTATCTGGAGCAAGGCCAATCCACCAAAAATTGCCTAGTAAGAGTTTGCCTCAGCCTCTAGATGGTACTCTGGAATTTTTGTTCAATGGTTATAGTCTCGGGGCATGCTCTATGTGTGGACATTCCGCTCTAGCTCTTAGATATTCTCTGTGTGTATGGTATTTCAGTGTTATTGCATCCTTGGTCTACATTTGGCATTTATCCTCCTCACCTTCTAGGTTATAGTTTCAACGAGTTGTTGTATTTTGGTATTTTGGACACTGTTCTGAGGGTATGGTTTTTGAGTTTTATTTGGCTCTAGTCCTTCTGGGTTATTTAGCTTCAAATCCATGGATCCTTGGCACTCTAGTAGTGTTGTGTGGTCTATGGTGCAATCTTGGATCTAGGGTAGGGTCATATTGGGAGGAAGTTTGAGCCCCTTAAGACTCTTGGCCGACAGCTTTATTTCTTTCTGTGTGACATATCCATGGACTATAGGGAAGCCCAGGAAGTTCGAGGAGTCCTTCCAAGACATGAAGAATCCATTCAATGTAACATAACTTCTCTCTTCTCTTTAACTGTGAAAGTACATGAAAATGAGCATCAGTGAACCTCACAAAATGCCATAATTATGAACACTTTGGTCTAGCAAAAACAACAAATACATACCCTAGAGGTCATTAATCTAAGCAAAGGATCTCAATCTACTAGTTCCAATCACAGGATGTCGACGAATTCAGTTCAAGTGAAATTCAAGGAGGGTTCATCAAATGATAGAAGACAGATTCTCTTCCTTCCAACATTGGGCTAGAAGAAGCCAACAGTCATCATGTTTTTTGTTAAATTTTATGTTTAATCTTTAGCAATTAGAATTCTAGGTGTTTTCTTCACACTGTATACTTGTAAGAATTTTTGGGATGTAATAATTGTGGACATTTGCAAGAATTGCTTTTGGCATATAAGAGATGCCCATTTTGTTTGGAAACCCGGGCTAGTAGTATTGTGTAGTCTTGTTGTTTAGCTTTACTACAACCTTTATAATATAATTTTTCCCAGATTCAATTAAAAAAATGATATGAATGAATCCACTCTTTCTCATTCTAATGTGTATTCCTATTCACACTTGTGTGTAAAACCAACATGGTATCAGATCCACAATGAAGTAAAGAAGTTGAAGGAGCCAAGGGACTATTATGATCAAAGAAGGCACCAAGGGACTACAATCACACACATTGGACAAAGGATTACTAGTTGGGAAGAGAAGTTACAGGCTAACACAAGGAATATGAATACACCCATGTGAAAAGATGATACAGGCTCTCTGTGGAAGAATATCAACATGAACATAAACCTATGTGCACAAAGAATCTAGAACCCATGTGAGAATACCCTTGATGTAGCCCAAAACATTGTTTGTGTGAATAGGTGCCTGTGTGAGGTGCAGAGACAGCCATATTAAAAATTGAAGTAGAGGAAAGTTTAAGGAGTCAAGGACAAATTGAAGGCCACCCATGTGACGATTGGGTCAACATCGTGAGGAGAGTCGACCTGTGTGAATCGTGTTTTCCAAAGTAGAGCTCGTGGAAAAGTTACAATATCGGTGGGAATGGATAAGATGCAATGTGATGTTGGCAGCCACCATTCCCAATCAAAATTAGGAGTCATCATGGAATCGAGCCGCCAAAAGGGATTTTGTGTGAATTGTCAAGCGAAGATATAGATGCCTAATATAGTGGTAGTCGTCGCCTGAAGGTATAGCCACCGAATGGGATGGGATCCCAAGGAATCAAGTTGTCAAACCACCAAAGAATCAAGTTGTCAAGCCACCGTCAAGATGAATGATAAGGGTGTTTGCAAGTAAGGATTGAATCGTCGAGTCATCGTCAAGGGTGAGTGATAGGGGTGTCCACGAGTAAGGATCGAATGGAATAAGTCATCGCGTGATGTCATCAATGTGCTGAGAGAAAGCGAAATTGATTAGAAAAGGGAGAAATTCTATGTGTGGGAATATGCATATATGTTGATGCTATACTTGTGATGCCTTGTTGCATGTAGCACGCATTGTGGGGACAAAACCACTGTGTAAATTTCATTGTGGGGACAAAACCACTGTGTAAATTTCGTTGTGGCGGCAAAGTTGTTAGCATGCAGGGAAAAAAAGTTGAAAGGTATTAATGGATGTCTATATCAAATCCTAGCTATGAATTGCAGAGTAAAAGGTACTTGTGTTTTTAATAGGAAAATTGTGTTTTTTTGAAAATTATTTTTTTGGCATTGAACAAAGATTTTTTTATTGGAAAGAAGTTCAAGACTCAGATTTAGAGCGTCTTGTTGCTCGAGACGGTAGTAGGGCTTTCAATTGCTGAGTTGTAGCAGTAAATTAAGATATATTTGGTGGATTTAAAACCCTTGAAAATGGCGAGTTTATCCCATATAATGTTGTTTGGAAATGAAAAATTTAATGGTCAAAATTTTACATCATGGAAACAAAAGATGTTTGCCATATTTGAATATAGATGTTTGGACAAACTTGTATTAGGAAAAGAAGTGCAAACTGTGATTGATGTGGATGCCCAAGCAAAGTATGATGCAAAGAATTGAGAGGTTGTGATGATGATCAAGCTCTCAATAACAAATGAGATGCTTCTCGAAGTTCAAGATGGTTATGATGCATGTGTTATGTGCGGGAATCTAAGAAAAATGCATTAAACCTTAGACAAAGGTAGAACATTCTTCCTTAAAAATATGTTATTCTCAATTAAAATGGAGTTTGACTCCTTGCAAGATCATTTGCTAAAAATCAAGGATATTAGAGATTAATTGAAAAGACAATCGAAGTAGAAGGTTATAACTTTGAAAATTTTGCCTCCTTCCTATGCAAATTTTATTTATACCTTGAACATTGCTAGTACTGATAAAGATCCCACATTTCAGTGGTGTCTGCACTGCGCTCTTGCAGTGAGGACAACGGAAAAAACAATTTGGGAATAGTATTGGGACTGAGTCTTTTGAAGTAGTATTTGCAACGAAGTTTAAGAGCAAGTGCAGCAAACAAAGCAAAGAGAATGATGGAAATGAAGAATCGAGTAAATAAAGAAAAACTCTTAAATGCTTTTATTGTGGCAACTTAGGCCATATATGCAGAGTTTGTAGGAAGTAGTTGCGGGATGAAAACACAACCAAGAGCATTCTTCCGACAATCAATCTGAAGAGAAACAGGTTGATGTGGTTGAACACAAGAAGGAGGAAGAGTTCTATGTGTTCATGGCCAAAAACAAGGATCCAAAGAGTGGTAAGGACGATCGGTAAATTGATTCAAGGGCATCTAGAAATTTTACTAACAATATTATTTATTTTGTTGAGGATAAATCTCAATCCGATTGTGTTGTGTTGAGTGGCAGTAAAAAATTTTAAATTGTGATCACACCTCAAGTATAGTCTAGGTTCTCAACAGCATGCACAGAAATCACACATTTTGAACTGTGAACATAAACACACTAAGATGTCTAACAACTTAGCACAGCGGAAAATAAAACCAGCAATTGAATCATACCCAGTACACAATAATTTAATGCCCAAATCACTTGTTCTTCATTCAATACAATCTCAAAACAATGGGCTCCTGTATCAGGGAAAATGGCCCAATTTCCTTACACAAAAAATGCCCAAAACAAAGGAAAGCATACACTGAAAAGATCCTTACATAATTCCTGAAACCCTCCTCGATTTCCATGCCCAACAAAGATTGGACTAGAGGTGGCCTCTACACAGGCCCTAACCCTCTTTGTCCCTGCAGCTGAGTTACCTGGGCTATGTCCCTCCTTTTCCTCCTCTTACAGTTGGCCTTCACTCCTCTTACAGTTTTCCTTCACTCCTCTTCACCTGCGGCTAGCCCTCCCTTGGTTGCCTACTACTAAATGAGACACAAAGCCCTCAAAAACTGCCCCAAAACTGCGACTAGATGATTGTACCAACCCACCGAAACTGCTGATAGAGGATCCCAAACTCTAAAGACCGAGGCTCCTAGGTTGTCGACTGCCTCAACCAAACACAGGCCTGAGGCAAGCTGCCCCTCCTCTCCAAAAATCGCAAGACTGAGGCTCAACATTATCCATGGCTCGCTAAGGTCTTCACGGCCTCTCTCCAAGAATGAATATCGCACTCACTCTTACGGTCTTACCTTTCAATCTTCACACTTGATCTCCCTTTATATGACTCAAAAGGGTATGGAAGAAGCTCCTAAACCACTTAGAATCCCTTCACTCAAACTCAACATTAAATTAGGTTTGTTTAATCATCTAACAAACCCACAAAGCCCATCAACAAACCCACAAAACCCCACACCTTACACAAAGGATTTTTACAAGGAAAAATCACAATGTGAGCGTCAAAAATGGCTCCCACATGCCCGACACCTAGGCTAATGTGGGAATACCTCTCGATGCTACAAAAACATCAACAAAAAATGCAAGGTTAGAGGAAAAGGAAATGTCCTACTTTACCTAAGAGATAAGAAAGTAATGATTAAAGATGTCTATTATGTCCCTTGTTTAGAGAAAATTCTACTTTTGCTAAGTAGTATAATGAAGCATAGCCCACACTTAAATATAAATTTCAGCAATAATAAGTGTTTTGTTGTTGATAAGAATAGCAAAAAGATGGTTGTTATGGGTGTGAAATAACAAGTTTATTCTGGTTGATAGAAGATGAGAATGCAAGATTGGTTCAGCAGAAAGATGGATGTAACTTCACTAAAAACTTAGCCATAATGCCTAGGCCAGAGCGGTATTAGGTGAGACATCACACAAGAAATGAAGCCCTAAATGATGTTTCTACTAAAACAAGTCAAAATCAGCAAAGAAGAGAAGGAAAACAACAGGTATATTATGCAGTATCTATTGTAGTTCATAAAAAGAAAACCCTCATGGAGGAAGAAGATGAAGTGGTAAAACAAGATGGCATTTCCTCAAAGAAGCAAACACAAAATTTTGATATGTCGGAACGCCAAGATGTGGAGGAGGGGAGTTCAATGAACAAACCAAGTTCTATGTCAATAGTGGAAAGGTTGACTATTCAACCAACAGTGGCTCTCATTTGATTGAAGACTCAATGGTCAAAGAAAAGGATGGTGAGGTAAGTTGTACTCCATCAACCTTGCCGAATACAATTCACTTCCAATCATTGTTTTGAAGATCTTATCATGTGGACTGGAAACATCTTGCTTATCCAAAGCTTTTGTCTTTTGGTATTTTGAACAAGCATGTAAAATGACCATTAATGTGAAGGTGTTAGAGGTAATGGTCGTATTTAGAGCTTAGACGTATTAGAACTTAAATGTATAATAAAGTCTCACAAATAAAGTGATGTAATAATGAAGCATTTAATATAGTAATTAATGAAGTGATTATTAGTTAGGTGTGTAGGAGTTACATAATTACTCTTCTCCTACTATGTAATGAGACATTCCATCATCTAATGATATGAATGAAACCACTCTTTCTCATTCTAATGTGTATTCTTGTTCACGCTTGTTTGTGTAAATACTAAAACCAAAAAACTCTGCAACAAGTTATGGAAATCCATGAAAAGATATGCTAAAGTGGATTTGAATCTTGTGCATTTATGGGAAATGCTATCATGGACATGTATGCAAAATGTAGGGATATAGAGAGTGCACACATCTTGTTTTATAAATGCCAAAACAATATGAAGTTACCTAATAGAATGGTTGTAAGTTATTCTCAGCGTGGTCTAAATGAGGATGATGTAAAACATTCTCATGAAATGCACCGGGCAAGCTTAAAGCTAGACTCTTTTACTTATGAAAGTGCTCTAAGTGTGTGTGCAAATCTTACAAAGCTAGAACATGGTAAGCAAATCCATGAATACATCATTGGAATTGCATTAGAGTCCAATGTGTCTATGGAAATTKWTCTTTCCTTGTATGCAAAATGTGGCAAGATAAACAACACACACATCATGTTTATAATAAGAAATGTTGGAAATTGTTCTTCCCTTGTATGCAAAATTTGGCAAGATAGACAACACACACACACACACATCATGTTTATAATAAGAAATGTTGGATTGRGATGTAGYATCTTGGAATGCAATTGTTAAAAAGTATGTTAATCCRGGAGCAATACATGACGCTTATTTGATAAAATGTCAAAATGAAATGTGCAAATACCCAACATGACCACGTGCATGTACAAGTTTAGCAACTTAGGAGCATGGTAAGCAAGCCCATGCCCAAATCATCCAAATTGAATTTGAGTCATCAGTGTCTACAAGCAATGCCCTTGTTACAATGATTTGTCCATCATGGACATGGAAAGAAGGCCCACAAACTCTTTGAATAAATAGTGTGTTACAACAAAATCTAGCACCCCCGTATGATGTAAAGTCCCAAGCATCAAGGAGCTACTCTTGTGCAACTTAGGAAGGCTACCCATTGTCACCACAATAGCTCTTCCTCTCACTTTTGGTTGGCTCTTCTCCAACTCAATGGGGGCTTCCCTAAAAGGTAGGATTGTTGAAGCTATAGAATGGAGGCACAAGGTGATTTAGTGAAGTGTTAGCCTAAGTAAAACAAATGGTTGTAGTATAATGGAAGAATGAATGGTGTGAGAAGGAAAGGTTAAGGAAAACCACAAGACCAAGTGCCTAATCACACCTCGGGCAAATGGAGTCAAAGAATGGAGTCAAAGAAGCATATATCAAAGAGGGAAATTACATGAAAAAGCAAGGCAATTGCATGAAAAAGCAGGGCAATAAGGGAAGCTATGCATGCCACAAATCAGCCCTAGCTTGCTGAATTTTTATCGCAGAAAATTACCTTGGAAGGCTAGAGGTGCCATACTTAAGAATTGTAATGAAAGTGAGGTTATGTTAATATAGAAAAAATTGGGTTTATTATGTGAAAGGTTAACATAACAACAATAGCAATAAGAGGGATAACATCCTCACATTACTCTATCTAAATGAAGCATGGTTCAATACAAGGCATTCATAACATGCTACAAGGGTGTCCTAATACAAAAGTTGACACACGAAAAGTAAATTACACGCATGAAAGCCTCACATAAAAAGATATACCTCCAAACTTCCATTTAAGCTCCCCCATGTGATGTACAAATGAAGTCTAAGGGGAGAGCTCCTCAATCCCCCAAAGCCTCAACAACCATTACAATGGAGAGAAATCTCCTCTTTATAACRTGAGTCTTTTCTCCCATACAAAKAGAAATTATTTCCTGCTAGCTAACTCCATGACAAGTCAAAGAAATAATATAAAATTGGAATAGTTAGATCCTTCCTCAATCCATGGTTGACCATGTCACAACATGTGGACACAAGCCTCTCAAGGAGAACTCACCCTCATCCACGAATAGGAAAGAGATTGCATCAAGAGTCTCCAAGAGAGGGTGTAATACTAAGAATAGGCATGATAATTAGGGCAATATGCAAGATGTCAACATAAAGTTCGTCGTCCAAGCATGGATGCATGCAAAATATAATAAAATAATGTTCAACCTAGGAGGATGTGCTAAAGGGTCCACCTAGAAGAGCTCACAAAGTGTGCCCCCCAAGGTGCATGAGAGATAAAACAATAAAATATTCCTCCTAAGAGAATGCTCCATAACCAACCTCCAAAAATAGCAAGTGGTCCACAAAATGCATGTAACCAATCCACATGTGTGAATCCCAAGGCAACCAACTCCATGTATGAATGTGAAAGGTGCCTAGTATATGGAGCGCTCCACAAGAAAGGAAGTAGTCAAACGCCAAAACAGCAAGTGGACCATCTCCAACAAGACAAATCCAAGGATATATGGGCAAATTAGGGTTTTGACCATGCCAAAACTCAATGAAATAATAAAATATATACCTCCATAAATAGCAAGAAGTGTCTCCACAAGTGCACCCTCCAAGAATATGTTCCAAATATAAGAAGAAGAACAAGCAAGAGAATGGAAAAGCCACATGTGTGGCCCTCCAAGTATGCCACACACCTCTCAATAAAAGCCCTCCATAACCACCTCAACTAAAATAATATATGTGCCAAGTCAAAGATGTGAGGGCACTCTCCAATGAAGGTTAAAAGGCGACAAGTGTAGCTAAAATATCCATGCTATAAAGATGAAAGAGCACCTAGGAAAGGTGCACCCTAGAAAATTGTGCCATGTAACTACCTTAACCACCCAACAAATAATAAAATATCTCCATGTGAAGTGCGCCCTAGGAAGAAGTGCCAAGGTGGTTAGACCTCATCAATATCATGCCAAAACCATGTGTTGTTTCCCAATATTGTTAGAATATTTTAGTGAGAACAGCTTCTCTAAGCAGTGAGAGCACAAAAAAAAGTAAATTTAAGTTGTCTTATCGAGAGAATAAGTCCCAACCATTGATCAAGATCTAGATCTAATGGCTGAGATTATTTTCTCATTATTTCTCATGGATCAACATAAAGTATAAAGGGTGTTTGAAGTTCCTAGTGAGTGCATCGACTTAAGGAGAGAAAGAGTCTTGCTCCAAGGCGAGTCGAGCAGGCTGGAGTGAGGATTTCGTAATTCAATACGGCTCTGTTCGTGCAAGGTGGAAGCCAACCAGTCGAGTTAGGGTCGAGGTCAAGTTGAGGGGCCGAGCTAGGGCCGAGTCCTCAACGTATGAGAGAGGTTGCATAACATTTGCAAGCACTCGATACACACAGTAGAAAGAAGTACAGCCCGATCCGTACAGCAGGGGTACAACCCGATCCGAACAGCAGAGGATAAATAGGGTCAATTCATACAAAGGGGGGTTGAATATTTAAAATTTGAGATAAGAGACTCTTTACCTTGTATTATTACTGTGTATTGCATCTGAAATATTAATCAGAAGAAGTTTGTTGGTATTTTTCTGGGTAAAGTACTTTGTGTTCTGATGTGGTTGCTCTTTGATTTAAATCATGTGATTGTGGGATCAAATAAACAAGTTATGTCCATAGAATATTTCTTTCTTCATGGTATCAAAGCAGACATCTGAGCAACCCAATTCCTTTAAGTCAGAATGGCAGAAGAAATTTGCAGGGCATGTTTGTCTAGTACTCAAACCAAAGACATTTGGTATATTGATAGTGGAGCATCCAGTCATATGACAGGCCATAAATATTATTTCACCAATCTTGAAGAAAAGGGTTTCGACTTTGAGATCCTTCTTGGAGATGACTATTCAGATCATCCAAAAAGGATAGGAACTATAAAGTTTGAGAGGGAGTCGGGAAAGCCTCTTTACCTGTCAAATGTTCTTTATGTCCTTGTATTAAAGAAAAATCTTGTCTCGGTATTTGCTTTAGAAGACAATGGGTATGAAGGATCTTTCAAGGAGCCTAAGGATATGGGCCAAGGATATGGGAAAGTCATTGGGGTAAGAAAAGATAAGTTATACAAGCTTAAGTTTGATTCACATTATGCTCTAGCTAGTAGCAGTGGTAGTAGAGACAGTGAACTTTGGCACAGGCGGATGGCTCATCTTGGTCATGGGGCCCTTAAGATTTTGGGCAAGATTGTGACAGAGATGCCTCCCTTTAGTACAGATCATCATGACGGATGTAAAGGATGTGCTCTAGGGAAACATACAACATCCCCATTTTCTAAGAGTTATCATTGGTCCAAAGGAATTTTGGACCTGATTCATACTGATATTTGTGGTCCTGTGTCATCTCCTTCTATAAGGGGTAAGTACAGATATTACATTAGCTTCATAGATGACTTCTCAAGAAAAACCTGTATCTATTTTCTAAAGGGAAAAAACCTCAGAAGAGGTTCTCAAAAAGTTTCAAGAGTTTAAGGCTCTTATTGAGAATCAATCCGAGAAGAAGATAAAAGTCCTCAGATCAGACAATGGAGGAGAGTACATGTCTCATGCCTTCAAGAAATTCTGTGCAGGAGCAGGAATTAAGAAGGAGTTAACCGTTCCATATACCCCTCAGCAAAATGGTGTATCTGAGAGGAAAAACAGAGCTATTGTTGGGGCAGCAAAAACAATGTTGCATGATCAAGACCTAGCAAAATTTCTTTGGGCAGAAGCTTGAAATATTGCAGTATACCTTCAAAATGAGAGTCCTCACATAGTGCTTGGAAACGTAACTCCAGAAGAAGCCTTCACCAGGAGAAACCCAACATTAGACACATGTATCTTTAGGTGTGTTGTCTACTATCATATTCCTGCAAAGAAACGAACCAAGTTGGATCCCACGGCAAAAAAGAGGATTTTTGTTGGGTACAGTGAAACATCCAAAGCCTACAAGGTATACATTCCATCTACCAGGAAAACAGTGAAAAGAAGGGACATCAAATTTGAAGAAGAAAGAGCTTTCTGGAAGTCTTATCAGGATGAAGATGTTCTTGAAACAAAAGGTTATCAGCAAGAGGAAGCATCATCTCCTTGGATTTTAGATTCTCCCACTGATGGTCAAAATGAGAATCAAGTAAAAGATCAGCCAAGATCCTCCAAGAAAAGAAAACCAAAATGGGCAGAACAATTGTTGAAAGAAGCCCATGAATAAGTAAAAACCCCAAGGACTTCAGTCAGAACAAGTAAACCTCCTCATAGATACTCAGGATATGCAAAACTCATGAGCGATATTATTAAGTCACAACCTACCAGCTTTGAGGAAGTTGTCTAGAAGCAGGTGTGGAAAGATGCTATGGTAGAAGAATATGCCTCAATAATGAAAAATGAAGTATGGGAAATTGTACCAAGACCAAAGGAAAAGTCAGTAGTTAGCTCCAAGTGGATCTTCAAGATCAAGCATGCAGCAGATGGCAGCATTGAAAAATACAAAGCTAGATTTGTAGCTCGTGGGTTCTCTCAACGGGAAGGAGTGGACTATGACGAGACCTTTGCTCATGTAGATCGTTATACATCTATTCGAGCAATGATGTCTATTGCCACTCAGATGGGTGGAAGATTCATCAGATGGATGTCAAGACAGCTTTTCTCAATGGGAAGATTGGGGAGGAAGTCTATTTGGAACAACCACCGTGGTTTGAGGTTCATGGTAGAGCCAATCATGTCTTTCGACTAAAGAAGGCCCTTTATGGACTCAAGAAGGCACCCAGAGCATGGTATTCCATAATTGACTGCTATCTCCACAGCATTGGATTTGTCAAGAGTAAAGCAGATTCAAATCTGTATCTACTTAGAAGTAAGAGAGATATTCTCATTCTTGTTCTCTATGTTGATGATTTGTTTCTAACAGGTACAGAGACTCTAATTACAAGTTGCAAGAAAGACTTGGCAGAAGAATTTGAGATGAAATATTTGGAGCTAATGCATTATTTTCTTGGCTTAGAAGTCTGGCAACGAGAGGGTGAAATTTTCCTTGGTCAAGGAAAATATACAGTTGAGATTCTTAAAAGATTCAAGATGGAGGACTGCAAAACTATGGCCACTCCCATAGTTATGAATCTCAGGAAATTAAACACCTCAGAGTCAGAGAAGGTGAATCCCACCATCTACACGCAATTGATTGGTTGCTTGATGTATTTGGTCAATACTAGACCCGATATTTGTTTTGTTGTCAACACTCTCAGTCAGCACATGGTGGACCCCCGGAGAGTGCATTGGATTGCAGCCAAGCATATCTTGAGATACTTGAAAGGTACCATAGAGTATGGACTTCAGTATGTAAAGGGAGACCAAATTAGTTTGATGGGATATTCAGATTCAGATTGGGCAGGGAGTGTGATTGATCGAAAGAGTACTTTTGGTTGTTGCTTCAGCCTGGGGTCAAGCATGATCTCTTGGTATAGAAGGAAGCAAAATTTTGTAGCTATCAGTTCTACAGAGGCTGAGTACATGGCAGCAAGTCAAGCAAGTTGTGAATCCCTTTGGCTTAAAAAGATACTTGTTGACTTATTCATTTCAGAGGTGAATCCTACAATAATATACTCTGATAATCAGAGTTGTATTAAACTCTCAGAGAATCCAGTTTTCCATGACAAATCCAAGCACATTGAGATTCAGTACCACTTTATCAAAGATGGAGTACAGAAAGGGGCAGTGAAGCTTCAGTACATCTCCACACGAGCAGGTTGCAAATGTCCTTACTAAAGGATTACCTAAAGGGAAATTTGAATACTTCGGAAAAAAAAATGGGAGTCATAGAGAACACTTTCCTCACTAAGAGGGAGTGTTAGAATATTTTAGTGAGAACACATTCTCTAAGTAGTGAGAGCACAAAAAAAAAGTAAATTTAAGTCGTCTTATCGAGAGAATAAGTCCCAGCCATTGATCAAGATCTAGATCTAATGGCTGAGATTATTTTCTCACTATTTCTCATGGATCAACATCAAGTATGAAGGGTGTTTGAAGTTCCTAGTGGGTGAATCGACTTAAGGAGAGAAAGAGTCTTGCTCCAAAGTTGAGTTGAGCAAGCTGGAGTGAGGAAGCCATACTTCGGTACAGCTTTGTTCGTGCAAGGTGGCAACCAATCGATCGAGTTAGGGCCAGGGTCAAGTTGAGGGGCCGAGCTAGGGATGAGTCCTCAACGTATGAGAGAGATAGCATAACATTTGCAAGCAGTCGATACACAGCAAAAAGAAGTACGGCTCGATCCGTACATCAGGGGTACAGCTCGATCCGTACAGCAAAGAATAAACAGGGTCGATTCATACAAAGGGGGGTTGAATCTTTAAGATCTGAGATAAGAAACTCTTTACCTTGTATTATTACTGTGTATTACATCTGAAATATTATTTGTTGGTATTTTTCTAGGTAAAATACTATGTGTTCTCATGTGGTTGCTCTTTGATTTAAATTATGTGATTGTGTGATCAAATAAACAAGTTTTGTCCATAGAATATTTCTTTTTTCAAATACCATCAATGAATCCCATCAAATCATGTTCACAAGAGAAAGTGTGCCTTAGGAGAATGTGCCAACCTCTCCAACAATAAAATAATCATGAATACCTTGGAAACTATGCCAAAGAGAGGAGCACTCCATAATTAAGCCACAAATAACCTCCAAATAACCCCTCCATGTGTGAACAACTACCAAGTGAAGGGTGCCACTCAAGCCATTAACCTCCAAATAAATCAAATGGATTAATTTAACCATTGAATAGTTAAATCAACCTCAAAATGTGTGCACAAAGGTTAGTGCTCAAATAAACCCATAGTTCAACCTCTCAATAGTCACCAACTGATTAAATCAACGTGAACATGTGTGCCAATGAAAGGGGGTGCGCTCCAAGAAGTGTTGTACCATGGAAGCAAGATGTATCTCCTACCAAAGACCACCATGATAACAACACAATAACAAAATAGAAGCTCCACCTAGGTTTGAACCTAGGGTGCACCACCAAAGGACTATGACATGATTAATACCTTATCAAACCATAGAAAAAGGCTTGATCACCAAAGATGTATGTAGTAACCCCCTCAATCTAAATGAAACTTAGGAAAAAGTACATTCACAAGGGTACTACCATCATCAAACACATTCCACCTAGGTCATGTCTAGTAAATGTTAAAATGTCAAGTTATATCACCTAGGGAAATCCCACCAAGGAAAAGTTCACTACCACAACACATCTCCAACATCTAACCACATCAACATCATAAGAGAAGGGAACAATAGAAATGCTAACCATCTAATCTTCAAATATATCCCCACCACACATCCAATGTAAAAGGGCCATGTAGAACACCCCTCCCTAATGACCAACCAATAATACAACATCACCAAACCATGCAAAAGTCGCTAGAAAACTCCAACAATGTCATAAAACATCTACCTGCTAACACCCATCATCATCTAACCCCTTGGGAGTCTAGACCCATCATCCAAGAACAAGATGTAGCACATCAAGATAAGCATGTATACCAAAACCACACCATAATGAGATAGCATGCTCCATAACCATCGAAAGTGCGACCAAGGGGTGATCAACAAGGCAAGCACATGTGAGAAGAACATAAAATCATCCAACCAAGGAGAAGTGAGACTCTCCCAACCAAAGACCTCCATCAAATGATCCAATGCAATGAAGAGAAGGGAATCCATGAAGATGTATCCCCTCAAGTCGGTCCAATGTGTTGAAATTTCCTATTACTTGGTCACCGAGGTTAATGCCAATAATTATTAAACTCGGAAATTTAGTTTGCTGATATAAATTTAAGAATTATGCAATTAACTTAAAGCTGAGTAATAAACCATAAAAATGATTTAAATGACAGTAGAAGCATACAGAACCAAGCACAAAATTTACACAAGACACCAGATGTACCCTGGAAACCCTAGTGTGGGGAAAACCAGCTAAGGGGGGGCTTTATTGGGCATTCAGGAAAATATTTACAGCAGCAGAGTAAAACTGAAAAACTCTAAAAATTTCCAGCAACTAAGTTCACATTCCACAGCAGAAAAAATGCCCAGTTGTTGGCTGTACGGCCCAGCAAGATCTGGCCCTGTACGACCTGGTCTGTATGGCCCAGGTACGGCCTGTACAGATTCGGCCTGCTGTACAATCTGCAAACATGCCTCTTGGCTGAGAAAATTCGGCCAGAACTTGACCTGCTCCTCTCTGCTAGCTGCTGTTCTGAAATGGCCTTTTGCAGCCCAGAATGACCTCTACAGACTGCCCAAACTAAGCCCTGAACTTGCCCTCTCTACTTCAGCTGCTCCCTCTGCTTCTCATGCCCAAGCTCCCTCTTCTTCTCACCTGCACAACTTCACAAATGAGAATGCTTGTCCAACTCCACCCTCAGCCCCTCTTTTATCTCACCTTCAGCCCCCATTTACCTTGAGATGTGTGCCCAGCCTTGGGCCTCAATGGCCAAGATTGTGGTGCCCCTCTTGGGATGGACCCTACTCTCCATTAAGTGGTGTGCTCCCCTTTGGACTGGGCCCCACAAACCACCCAGTCACCTTCATGAGGTGCGCCCTCTCTCCCTGGGCCCCACATTCCACTCAAGAATCATTTTTTTTGCTGATTTTCCTAAGTCTGATTTAGGCTGACATAAAAGGCTGATCTGGGTTGTTTAAGGTGTCCATCATCTGGCCTAGGACACATAGGCACAGCTGAGACACCAACCGAGCTACAAAATCTAACACAATGCTCCAAGATACCAGCTGCAAATCTCCATCAATGTGATGAAAATCACAAAGTGGAACCTCATACAATATGAGGTGTAACAGTGTGGACAAAAGCATAACACTATGGCCACATGATTGACCTTCATGGCCGCACTAGGTGGTTGGATGAAGCCCAAAACTTAATTAATAATTTTTCATTTGAATGTGACATTAGTGTTTAGGAAGCTTTGCTTGGGGTCTGCAAAAATTCATGGCAATATAAATCTAGAAATTCGTACAGCTAACGGCCTTTTGTTGCCAAGGTGAGTTTCAAATTGCATTTGACTTGAAGGAAATGGTATTCAAACGATTGGCTCCTTAGTATCATACATGGAACATGTTTTGTGCCAAGTGTATTAAAGCAGGTGATGTGGAAAGAGTAGAATGGTTGAAATGTTTGATGAACATTAAGACTTACCCAGAGATTANCAAAAATTCATGGCAATATAAATCTAGAAATTCATACAGCGAACGGCCTTTTGTTGCCAAGGTGAGTTTCAAATTGCATTTGCCTTGAAGGAAATGGTATTCAAACGATTGGCTCCTTAGTATCATACATGGAACATGTTTTGTGCCAAGTGTATTAAAGCAGGTGATGTGGAAAGAGTAGAATGGTTGAAATGTTTGATGAACATTAAGACTTACCCAGAGATTACTTGATGTAAATGGTGTGCATGGACTGTGTTTTCACTAGGTTTTTTGATATGTGGTTTGGTCTATTGATCCAGCCATTCAACTTCACTTCAAGCTGCGCACCAATTCATTTCCCATGTATTCCTCAAGGATCACACTCAGCATCGCCAAATCAAGCCCCTTGACACTACACAAGCAGTGATACAACCTCTGGAATAGGGTTATTTATTGTTGCAATCTAGGACGAAATATGTTGCACTTGGGGAATTGGACAGCCTTAGCATGAAATGCACCAGAATTTGCTAGGATGGCATCCAACTCCTTCCATCTGATTGATGGTAGCTGTGAGATAAGTTACAATTGGCATCACTATTACTTTTGCTGCTTAAATTTATTATACTGGATGATTGAATTTTAACTGTCAGAATTGTCTTCTTGCCCTTGTTGTATCCCAGATATGGACTGCAATAAGTTTATTATTATAATAATTTGATTGCGGGACAACAAGAGATGTTCCTTCCTGTCAGGGATATTTTGTTGCTGGATTAGTTCTTGAGTTTAAGCTTTTTTTAATTTGAGGGTTCTGTGTAGAATGTTGTCAACAGCTTCAGCAGGACTATGATCTCAGTATGGAATCCATTAGAAAAAAAATATTCTTGTATGTCATTAGGAACCATGAAGCTTGTTGATGTGAAAGTATCCATTCCATCAGTTGGTGTTCAGAATCTCAGATTTCATCCTCTAGACATCAAAGAATGTCTTGGATGTAGAGGCAACATTGTGTCCTTATTTTTCTCAATGTAAAGCATTTTTGGACATAGTTGAAAATGATCTCTTTCAAACTCCTATGAAAAGGACTAATATGGCTTATGTGGAAAGTGAGTGTGAGGCTGAAATGCTTGTGTACATTATCACTAACAGAGCTCATAAACTAAAGAGTATTGTTGATGCAACACTGGATGTTGTGCACCACTGCTGTAATTTTAGTGGGCTAAGATGTGTATGGAGGAGCATAGTTGTAGTGTTCCTCTAGAACAACACTAACTTCTTGTTGTTTCATTTTGGGCTTGTCGTCGCTATTGTGGCTTCATGGAATATGAACATGGTTGGATGTTACTCTTTGGTCTGTTGCACAGAAACTCCTTTGGCAGAACAACTTGGTTTCATTTAGAGCAGCAATTTTTTTACACTGAACCAGACAATTGACTGTTGGAAGTCTTTTACATGCTACTTTTGGAAATGCCACTGAGACGATAATTTCATTTTATTCCCCACCTAATGGGATGATCTGTAATGTCCCTAGGGCAATTTGCCAATTTTTTGCACTAAGTATTTTGTCAAACACTTGGCATGAAATCAATCTTTCAACCCCCTTGCTAGGGTAGGCTGGACTATTGTGTTTATTGTCAAAAGGTTGCTGCTTTCCTTCGTATAAATTTATCAAAGACTTTATAACTGTATAGCTGGTATACTTTACTCTTGCAGATATCCCATAGACAGTAACATTGCCAAACAGATGCATGTCATTACACAGAAATTTGCAGAGATAATTACGGCACCATTCTATTATGAGATTGGGACCCCCAAACAACTTCAATACATAGTTTCTTAATAGCTGTAGCAGTAGCAACAAAGAACACAAACCCTACTGGCTGCAAGGCAGGTACAATATAATATCCAGCACAAAGGCTGTAACAACAGCAACAAATATCTCTAAGTAGCATAGACCCTACCAGCTGCAAGCAGCTGCAATTTAACTAAGGAAACAAGCAATGACTGTAATAGCTCCAATTATCCCAGCAGTAGCAAATGCCAAACTGATACAGATCTGGTATAGTGCTGGAATCCTCACAATCCAGTGGTGACCTGGATGTCTCACTCCAGGCTTCTTTTATTCTCCCCCACCGGCTTACAGTCTCATGTCTGGGTCTCCTTGGTACATAAACAAACCCCTATATATCCTCACATCCTGGTAACAAGGCCGCACCTCTGCCAGGGCACCCGTGACCTTGTTAGTAAGTGGGTGGATCCCTCTTGAGACCCCCGTAGACCTGCAAGCAAATATTCGACCCTCCTAGCCCATGGAATTGCAGAGGGCATGAAGCGGTATCCCAAGAGACCCTAGTGGCTCCCTTTGCAGCTGCAATTAGATGAGGGCAGATCCCTCCTTAGACTCAATCACTGCCCCTCCAGCTCCCACTAACTGAAAAAGATAAATTGGCCTGCTTGAAGATGAAGTTGATCCTATTGAAATGGCTAAAGAAATTACCCAACAGACCCTCCAGCAGATTGACCTCCGAATGGATGAAGTTCTGGTACAGATGAGGGCAGATTTGTCCAAGGTTGGGATAGGGTGAGCACAAGGCACCACCGAACCCCAACAGAAAGAGAGGGTTTTGCAAAAACCCTCAAAAACCTGAGGCAAAAGCCTCCACACCTGAGGCAGGGCCTCCAAAGGCAGAAACGGATACTAAACCACCAAATCAGACGATCCATAATGCATCTCATTTCCTCCTTAATTAGCCTTTGTCCCTTGCTTGACCCTTACTCACCTTTTTCCACTTGGCGCCTTTTTGGTGACTTGTTCTTTAGGTCGGCCGAAAAGGTTATTTTAACCCCCTTTTATATTCTCCTTTTAACTCAACGTCACCTTACAAATCCAATCGTTGCCTACTTGGTGACTTATTCAACCCCATAGCTCCCTTTCTTTGGGCTATAGCCTATGGGGAGCCCCCCTTAGTCTACTACGCCCTCCATCCAATGGGGCTAAAAGGGAGGAGACGTGACATGATCCATGCTAGGTTCCATACAAATCTGTTACTTGTGCTTGGACATGCCTTTTTAACTTGTGGTATCATACATAACAAGAAAGACCAAACTTTTAACAAGGCAGTGGTTGTTAAATCGGGTATATTATTGATTGTGGCTGTGAACCTGCTTTTCCCAGTCTTGTTGCACTTTACTCATATAGAGCTCCATGTTGGTCGATCAGAGTTAGCCCATTCATGTTATCTTTTTAATGCAACTCTGTAACAACCCTAGTTGAATATATGCTTAGGGATTATTAAGTAAAATTAATTAGGTAATTAATTGTCCTAATATGGTTTTAATTAAACAATGATTAGCATTAATAATATTAATTAATTGTTTATAACTTTTGATTAATTAATTAATTAATTACATATCGCATTCAATGACATAGGTAACAAATTTAAGGGGCTTAATAATTTTAATTTGTTTAATTAAATGCTTTACGTATGCAGGAGGGGATAAGATATTAAAGGGGGAGATAAGGAAATTAATGAGGGGGAGGAGAGTCGGTGAAGGAGGATATGATGGGGAAGAGTTTTACGAGGAGGATTATCATTTTTTTGGGGGGAGGGGAAGCATTTTGGAGGGGAGACAGTAGTTCTGGTTTCTTTTCTGGGATTTTTTGGTTCTGTTGTGGAGTTCTACAGTCTTTGAGAATCATTGCAGGGGGCACCGGGTTACTGGGGGTTTTGGGCACGGGAGCCAGGATTCTTTTCGGTTTCCTGGAGCTAGGGAGCCGGACAGGCTGCTCCTAGCTGGCTGGGAGGTTAGACGGTTTGGGCAGAGTTGATCAGTGCATCAGGCTAGGCAAGGCAGCAGGGAAGGGACAGCCATATCGACGGGAATTAGCATCAGAAGCAGGTATTTTATTATGAATTGTTGAGTTATTTTCATGCTATAGATAGATTTTAATTTCTGCAAAATATCTATGCTTATGATGTGAATGAATAATTTACGTATGTGAAGACAATTATATGTTAATTGAATTAAATTTTGTATTTAATTAAGTAGGGTCTCTACACATGGTATCAAAGCTTCGTTCAAAATCTGGAGCCAAGGACCTACCCACCTACTCAAAATTAACCCAGAAATGAACCACTAAATAAAACTACTTAAGAAATTGGAATCTCGATTAGGAGAGAGTATAGCAACAAAATATATCTGAGTATAGCAACAAAATATATCTAGCATGGTATTCCTGTTCCAGCCTCTTGTTTAGCCTGTTGTTTTTATTGCAGACCTACCTGCAAAAAAAAAAAAAAAACAATTTTCACCTATAAGAGAGACAGAGAAAAGAAATAAATATCAGTTTTTTTTTTATGTACTGAGATGTATGTAACCAGAAAAGTAATAAATATAAGTAAAAAAGAAAAAAGAAAAAAAAATATACTGAGATGTAAACTAGAGCAAAATGATAAAAAAAAAAATTTAACTGTTTTCAAGTCCACAATACATATAGATGATTTCACAAATAAACATACAATTTTAACGACATTCTTATAATTTTAATATAAGCGGACACGAGTACTATTCATTGTACCATTAATTCGATATACGTCATTAATGTTAACACTAGCATTCCACAATTAGCTATAATTATGCTAAATGTATAAAATGACACAATCCCTATTTATTTTTTTAAATATATTATAACGTTAATTAATTAAAAATGTATACCTTTGTTACAGTCTCTAGAAACATCCCTGGACGTACAGGACGTCCTTTACCAGTTGCTTGTATTCCCTGGTTTGACTTGTGCCTTGATGTCTTCTCACTCCTGGAAGCAGCTTCATCTTCACTTACAATGTCTACACCTTCATCTTTACCTCGCATTACATTCAGTATATTTTCGCATACTATGGGTCCAGGCTTCAAAGCAACTAGTTTGAATACAAAAGCCACCTCTACATCAGGAAGTGTACTTAGACCACGATCATTCCTTTCATCCAAAATTCCACCACCCATCATGCTTCGGGCTTCTTCTCTAATTAGAACTAGCCTTGGCAGTAACCTTATATGTCTTTGGCTGATCATTTTCACCAGCTATTGTTTGTAAGGTAAGGAAACCTGAGACATACACTCTATCATTTTTTTCAAATGTTGTGCCGCAGTTTCTGCTAATTCATTCCAAAATGTCAAGGTAAACCACATAGTTTCCCCGTTGCTTCCACTTCTAACTGCGAGTCTAGTCCATGCAAGCGCTTTGCCCGATTGCGTGTGTTTGAACTTAACGGGTGAAACTATTATTCCTATAAAATGGACTGTATTGGCAAGCTCTTTCTGCCATGGCACCTCTTGTGGTCGAAGAAACTTGGCAATTTCCCTTGAGCCCTCGTCATCACTATATTCACTACTACCTTTGATCCGGATTTATGTAGGAACACAATGAAATACAGAAATACACATAAACGCAGAGATGCAGCGGAAATAAGACTTCATTTCATTAATAACAAATGACTGAAATATGCTTACA